>JAJAGP010003994.1:11904-59386 GCA_025084515.1 Ancistrus triradiatus | reverse complement strand
GGAATGGGCTAAAATTCCTCCAAGCCGGTGTGCAGGACTGATCAACAGCTACAGGAAACGTTTAGCTGCAGTTATTGCTGCACAGGGGGGTCACACCAGATACTGAAAGCAAAGGTTCACATACTTTTGCCACTCACTAATATGTAATATTGGATTATTTTCCTCAATAAATAAATGACCAAGTATAATATTTTTGTCTCATTTGTGTAACTGGGTTCTCTTTATCTACTTTTAGGACTTGTGTGAAAATCTGATGATGTATTAAGTTATATTTATGCAGAAATCAAGAAAATTCTAAAGGGTTCACAAACGTAGAACTCAATTGATACCCGAGGGTAAATTTAATAAAATAAAAAAGACCAATACCTGTGCTGCGATGCAAATCCTGCCTTTATTCAGCATCTCGATGGCATATTTGTAGCCTTGTCCAATTTTACCCAAGATGTTCTTCTCATGGACCTGAATTAGGAAATGACCACTAGTGTGGGACTTCATCACTTATTTTTCAGATTTCAGTATGAAACAGATATCTGTGAGTCAGAGTTTACCTTGACATTTTCAAGTTTAAGAGAACATGTAGACGAGGCTCTCAGACCAAGTTTGTTCTTCTTCATGCTAACGTGAAGCCCCTCAGTGTCTCGATCCACAATGAAGCATGTGATTCCTCTGTAACCCTGTCAGTCAAACACATCAAACATCACACTGATCAGAGTCCTCTGGCTGCAGCATCATTAAACACAAATCCCCTAAAGTCACCAGAGTCTTTGCCTAGGGAGAGTAAGTTAAGGAGATGGGACGTGTTATAATCACGAAGAGGCTTCTCCGTTTACTTGTTTGCTAAGCAGTTGTGGTTCTGATGAATATTCAGCTGTTATTTGATAACCAATTCAACAAGCTTTATTTTAAATAAATGTAACCATATTTTGTTTTAGATAGTTCTTCTCAGTTTACATTTTCAAATTTATTTTTAATCTCTGGTTTCTATCTGTGTGGAGTTTGTTCCCCCAGCAGCAGTTTATCCCACCAGTAGGCGGACTGGCTGTTAGAACTTAACTCTTCGTGTGGTTGACACTCAATGAATAAGTGAGTGTGTGAGTATTTTCCCACTTCTATATGCACAACCCACCGATGAGGGATCTACATTAGCCATGACCAGAAAGACTCCGGCTTGCTCGGCGTTGCTGATCCACATCTTGGAGCCATTAATGATGTAATGATCACCTTGTTTCTCTGCTTTGGTCTTTAGAGAGAAAGCATCACTTCCCGAATTGGGCTCTGATAAGGAAAAACTCCCCACCTGCAGAGAGATGTGTAAATGAGGAAAGAGAGCAGAAACATCTACATTTACAATATATGCAAGTACATTTCTACTATCTGGTAACTCAGTTTCTCACTAAAAATGACAATTAGCTAGCTTTTTATTGTTTATGATCCTTGGCATTACAATGTGTGCAAGAATGGATTTTTTTCATGATACTTTTACACATTTCTCTCAACCATTCCATATGGGCACTGCAAAAGTGGATTTTGACCTATTATTAGTATAAACCCAAATCAGAAAAAGTTGGAACAGTATGGGGAAAAAAAAAAAACCTGCACTGTTTCTTACATGAACTTTTATTTCATTTCAAACAGTATGAACCCAAGATATTTCGTGTTTTGTCTGGTCATCTTCATTTCATTTGTTCCTGCATTCCAGGCCTGCAACACGTTCCAAAAACACTTAGGACTAGTAATGAGGTAAAAACTAAACTGTGTGATTTCAAACAGGTGATGTCAACAGTAATCATGATTTGTTACAACAGCAGTATCCACGAAAGGCTGAGCCTTAGAGGAGCAAAGATGGGCAGAGGATCTCCAGTTTATCATTAAATGTGTGAGAAGATTATTGAAATGTTCCTCAAAGAAAGATTGGAAGGGACTTTTCTCCCTCTACAGAGCATAATATCATTAAACAATTCAAGGAATCTGGAGGAATTCCAGTGTGTAAAGGGCAAGGGCGCAAGCTTAAGCTGAAGAGGGGTGATCTCTGATCCCTCAGACGGCACTGCATCAAGAACCACCTTTCAATGTCTACAATAAGGAGTTACATTCACAAACACCACTTAAAACGTTACTGTGCAAAAAAGAGACCTCGTGTTAACCATGTCCAGAAGCAGCGTCGACATCTCTGGACTATGAGGCATCTGGGATGGACCATCACACAGTGGAAACGTGTGGTTAGTTGAAACAGTATCCAGATCTTTTTTTGGAAGAAATGGATGCTGTGTGCTCCAAACCAAAGACGAAATGAACCATCCAGGCTATTATCAACAACCAACAAGTCCAAAAGCCAAGTTCTGTCACGGTATGGGGTTGGGTCAGTGCCCTTGTCAAAGGTCATTTACTCTTCTGTGATGCAGCATTAATGCAGGGATAGCACCGGTGCCTCACAGCAAGAGCAGGGTACTGTTTCAGTCCCATGATATAGGTGGCCATGGATTCCTTCCCGTGTTTGCGTGGGTTTAAGTCCGGGACTCCGGTTCCCTCCCACAAGTGTTTTTAGGTTAACTGATTATGCTAAATTGGCACTGACTTGAGTGTGTATAAACTATGTGTATTGATATGACTAGGCTTGATGTACCCTTGTCTATAGATGTAACTTTTTACGTGTCCGCTGAAATGGCCACTGAAGCTAATAGCGACATTAAAAAAAACAAATATAAACAAACAAAACAACAGCATTAAGGCAGAAAGTACATATGTGATTTATAGAGCAAGAGATGTCTGCCTTCAAGACAACATCTTTCCAAGAACATCCATTAATTTTTCAACAAGACAATGCAAAACCACATGCTGCACACATTACAAAGGCATGACTGGAGAAGAAAAGGGTACGGCTACTGAGGACTGGCCTGCCTGCAGTCCTGACCTGTCCTCAGTAGAGAATGTGTGGAGAATTTTGAAACAAAAAATGAAATTGACAACCCCGTACTATTGCATATCTTGAGACATGTTTGCAGGAAGAATGGGACGAAATAACACATGAAACACTAAAGTGGTAAAAGGTTTACACACTGCGTTATTTTTTTTTTGCATTTCCCATACTGTCCCAATGTTTTCTGATATGGGGTTGTAGTTCTGGGTTACTGAATAATATATGACTAACACAAGCCAGGTATATGTTGTTCTGCATGAATAAATCTGACCATATCTGGATTAGTAAAGCCCTATATTACATGCAGTCATGTATACTGTTAAACATTATAAATGGATTTCTAGTGTCCTTATTAAAACGGATTCATCTTAACCGTCTGTGCATGTATTCATCATCACTTCATCTTCTCACCATGTCAGTGGTGAGGCGTCTGAGGTACTTCTCCTTCTGCTCGTCAGTGCCCAGGGTCATGATCATTGTGTTGATAAGTGTGTTCTGAACATTACACAGCACGGCTACAGACGGGTCCACCTTAGCCAGTTCCTCAATCACCAGGATGGAGGAGAAAAATGTGGAGCCAGAACCCCCATACTCAGAACCAACCAGAATCCCCATCAACTGCAAAGCACACAGAGTAACGGAGGCAGAACCCACCTGTCAGTACTACATTACTCTAAACTGTCAGCAGTGAATGATATGAAATAAACACTTACCCCCTGCTCAAACAAGGAACTGATCACTGCAGCGTCCATGGCCGAGTTCTCATCCATCTTTGAAACAAAGGGTGCGATGTGCTCCTGGGCATACTTCTTCACTGGTAACACAAGTATTGGAGATGGTCATGTACAGTTTAAGTGGAAAACTACTTTTTTGATATTGTCTTGTTTATCAGATCAAAACTAACTCAGGTGGTTATGATATCTTGTATACAAACAGAACACTTAGTGCTCTCCTCAAAGCAGGTTCAGCTGCTCTATAATACTGCAGTAACACAGTGAAAGCATGTGATGGCTTCCATATTTGAGACGAAGCACATGCAAGTAATGTGCTTAAAGGAAATTCTAAACATATGTACACACACACATATACACAGTCTGTTTCATGGCTATTTTTGGTGAGAGTAAAGTTTGGCGACTTAACAACGTTACAAACAAATAGCAAAAGTATGTGAACCTCTAGGATTAGCAGTTAATTTGAAGGTGAAATTAGAATCAGGTGTTTTACTGAAAGCAAAGGTTCACATACTTTTGCCACTCACTAATATGTAATACTGGATCATTTTCCTCAATAAATAAATGAGCAAGTATAATATTTTTGAATCATTTGTTTAACTGGGTTCTCTTTATCTACTTTTAGGACTGTTTTAGGTCATATTTAAACAGAAATGTAGAACATTCTGAAAAGTTCACAAACTTCCAACCACCACCGTATATATCTGAAACTGAAAGAGAAATTATCATTTAATAGGCATATTTGAAATAGCTGGTATAATCTGACCAAAAGTATATAACTTATTTGCATTGTTGGGTTCAACTCACACAGAAAAATAAGATTTCTTTAGGCTCGTATATAACCTCGTTATCTCGGCCCGGTTGTCTCTCCAGCCTCATCTCTGGCCACCTGTGACCTGCATGTTCCATATGGTCCCAAGCTTTTCTGATTTGGGGTTGTGGTAGACAGGTGGACAGATAGACAAATTAGACAGGTGACTGATCTTTATAGCTACCAATCCTTTGGTCTGTCATTTAGCACAACAGCTTTATATGTCATAACGTAAATCTATCACTCACTAGTCTCTCAGCTGGGTCCGAGTTTAATCCTGGGTTCGGCTCTGTGGTGCTGAATTTCTTTAATACACATGCACACACTGACTCACTCACCTGACTCCTTCATCATGGTCTCCTCCTCTGAGTGAGTCTGTAGGGGTGGAAATCCAGCTGCTGCAGCCGACATGGGTCGCACAAACGCCTGGTATGACGCCCATGGCCGTGTCAGCTGCCTCCCAACCTACAGTATCACAAACCATAACACATTTATACCATCTGTTGTATGTTTGCAACCATGTGCAATTTGTAAAGTTAGGCTGTTCAGTGTAATAAAAGTCACTTCCATGTATTTCTCTTTTGGCTGATCTCTATAGGTTGTGGGAACTGTGCATTTAATACAAAGTGTCACATATCATTCTAGAGCAGCCATGTGCTGTACTGTACTTAAACATGCAGTATGCATTACAGAACACTGAAACCACCTCCTTGCTTTGATCAGCTCCACTAACCATATAGAAGCACTTTGTAGTTCTACAATTACAGACTGTAGTCCATCTGGTGCTCTGCATACTTTGTTAGCCCACTTTCGCCCTGATCTCCAATGATCAGGGCCCCACGGGCAGCGCCCTTTGTCCACTAATGAAGAATTAGAGGATGACTAACACAAACTGTGCAGTAAAGGATGAGCTACTGTCTCTGACCTTACATCTGCAAGGCAGATCATCAAGGATTGTGTCTAACAGAGTGGACAGTGTGTGTGCACAGTGTTTAAAAACTCCAGCAGCACTACTGTGCCCAATCCACTTGTACCAGCACAACAAACATCAACACACCACCACATTACCGCAGTGCTGAGAAGAGTACCTGATCTGTGGGGGTCCTGACCACTGATGAACAGAGTGAAAGGGGACTAGTAAAGTATGCAGAGTAACAGTAGCAGCAAGGAAAAGTGGAGATGTTTTTCATTCATTCATTCACTTTCTTATTCGCTTGATGCTGGACAGGGTCACAGGAGAGCCAGTGCCTAGCCAATGACATAGGGCACAGGGCAGGAACAACACTAGACAGGGCGCCAATCTACCATAGGGTACATACACTCACACACTAGGAGCACCTGGAAGATACTGGAAGATGATGACCCAAGTGATGACCCATTGACAGAGGCAGACAGATTTAGATTTAAAATGTCCTAGTATTTCACGGTGCTCATGATGTCATGTAGACTAACAATACTCCCATGGCCTTTAGTGGAAAAACAGCCCAACAACCCCACAGACCTTCAACCATACTGAATGGTAGGCATTTTTTTTCTCAGTATAGTTATCCTTCCAAGCTGATTTTTTTTTTGTTTACTCTGACCATAGAACACAGTTCCAGTCAAAGTCCCAGTATTGATTAGCAAACTTGAGGTGCTTACATTTGATGTGAGATGAAACTAGGTGGCACCGGATGGCAGTTTATGAGAAAATATGCTACTGTAACTCTCCAACAGTGTTCCTTGGGGGTTTGCCCCTCTTACCACCCTTCTCACTGTGCAAAATAAACTTGGGCCATTACTCAAGGCTGTCACAGTTCACGTTGATTGAACATTAAGTATTGCCCAAACTGTAAATATATGCATTTCCAGGTGAGAAGCTATTGTTTTATAGCCATTCCCTGACTTATTACGGTCAACATGTTTCTCTTATTTGAATTGTGTGTTCTCTTGTCTTTCTCATGTTGAATTTGACCACTGTGTCACCTTATATATACACCCCAGTGAAAGAGCAAGCCATGCATCCCTACTTTAAAGTTCCTAGACACTAGATCAACTTAAAGAAATGAAATATAAATGGAGAACATGCTTCAGTTGCATATAGGTCCTATGAATTCTTTAGGAGTGCCATTAATTGTGAAAGGTTCTGTAAACAGCCAATGATTAAGCCAAAATGGCCTCCTATTTGATATGCACTGAAAGATAAAAGGTGTAATGGAATATAATGCATATAATGCAGTTCATAGTGATTGTAATTTTAGATTCAGCCCAATTCTACTTTACCAGGCAACAAAAAAACAGTAAGGTTAAGTAGTCGGGAAGCAGAAACAGTTCTGGAAAGAATACCGTAATTTTATAATTTTATATATATATATTTTAAATAATTTATTTCAATTTTATAATTTTAAAACCAACCTACATGTACACTGCTCACGCTGTTTCTTTTCTGTCTCTGATTTTTGGGCAATCCATGCAACTGAACGCATTGTTGAACGAATTAGTTATCATCGAAGATACAAAGGTTTAAAAACTCTTGCAGTACTTTACCATTGTCTACTTTTTAGCGTGAATACTGCTACATGCTTGCACAGCTCAGAACGAGCAACAGCAAAATGTTTGGCAACCGCACCTCTCTTAGGAAAAGCGACCAAAACATGCTTTCATTTCGTTTGGATTTGGTGTATTTCAATGAAGCAGCTCTGTCAATACTACTATTCCAATTCTTTACACTGTTGCACTGCTAACTCCAGAGTTCTTATGCATACCCAATATTTATTATTACTTACGAAATATCATTAGCAAGTTTAAGTCATTTATTAATTCACCTTTCCGAAGAGCCTCACCAAGGGCACCGCCATGCTGCTGGAACTGGGGGTTGTTTTCGCTTGTACGCTGGGGGGAAATACTTTTATTCTACTTCATTTCTCTACTAATAATATAAGTCATTGTTAAAACGGTATCTTAAATGACCTATAATCATAAATATGTATTGGTGCGTCGTGTTAACAGTAAGCTGTGCGCTGCAGTTTTTCAACAGGAACTTAAGAATCTATCCCTGAGTCCGGAAGACACAATTAGTGATTACACCAGCGGGAGAGCGTGTTTTTCAGACCCGTATTGGTAAAAATCCCACCTCCTTTGTTATGATTGGATATAAATCCATGCTTCAGTAAGTTAACTATCCAATCGATGATATGTAGAATAGTTATTTTAAGATGATTATTCATTCATTAATTCATTCATTTATTTTCTTATCCGCTTAATCCAGGGAGAACTAACCGCTTGCTCCACTATTATTATTATTGATTCTACATCCACATCCTTTGTCGTTTTTCTTCTTTTACTGTTACTTTGCCAACATGTTATTCTTTTAATATTTTTATTTTATGAAAATTATTTTCCAGTAGCCTTCTGGCTTGTCCATGGTCTTTGGCAAAATACAGACAGTAATGTTTTTGGAGAGCAGTGACTTCTCCTTGCAAATATGCCATGCATGCAACAGTTGTTCAGTGATCTCCTGATGTTTTATTCATGGACATTAACATTAGCTAATGTGGCCTTTAGTTGCTTAGAAATTACGCTGTTTTTTTTTTTTTTGAGGCCTTGCTCTTGGAAAAAAACTTTGTTGGTCTACTGCTTCAGGGTAGGGAAAGAAGAGTCTTGAATTTCTCCTATTTGTACACAATCTGTCTGACTGTGGATTGGTGGAGTCCAAACTCTTTAGAGATGGTATTGTAACCTTTTCCAGCCTGATGAGCATCAGCAAATCTTTGAGGAGATTAGGTCAGCCGTGATCTCCTTTGTTTCTGTCATGATACACTTCCACAAACGTGTTGTGAAGATCAGTCTTCTCAGATTTCTCATCTTTAAATACCACAGGGTGCCCACTCACACCCGATTGGCATCCAAACACCTGCCTCTAATTTCACATTCAAAGTAACTGTACTTCAAAGTACTTTTTTGTGGCCTCGAGTCGTGGCTAAAAATTATGAAAATCTGGCCAGGAATAAAAGTAATCGGGAGCACAAATTGCAATTGATTCCCTCAAAAGTATTTTTATTTTTACCCACAGCCATCTCTCCTACTCTGTAAGATAGAGATATGAATAATTTACCAAGTTATGCTTTATAATTTACATTAGCTAACACCATAACTGCACATGAATACAGCTCTGGAAAATAAAGAACCCACTCCACTTTTTCTTACAATCAACATACTGTGTCTACATGTATGGCAGCAGTTCCATACCAATATCTGACAAATTGCAACAGACACACACCTCACTCCACCTGATGAGGTACTGATTAGGTGATCACCTGAACCAAATTGTATATATTGAGGAAAAGCAAGACACATTAAAGCTGTGATTGAAATATTGATTTCTGAAAATTTCTAAGTTTACATTTACAGCATTTAGCAGACACCCTTATCCAGAGCGACTTACAATTGGTACAGTCTTACAATCCAAGCAATTGTGGGTTAAGGGCCTTGCTCAAGGACCCAACAGTGGCAGCTTGGCAGAGGTCCAGATTCTGGACCTTCTGGTCCAGAGTCCAGTACCTTAACCACTAGGCTACCACAGTCCATGACTTCTGGCTTGTCATTTACATTTACAGCATTTAGCAGACGCCCTTATCCATAGTGACTTACAATTGACACAGTATTACAATCCAAGCAATTATGGGTTAAGGGCCTTGCTTAAGGACCCAACAGTGGCAGCTTGGCAGATTAACTCCTTCTTCTTTTATGGCCTGCTGCTGACCCTGGGGGCACGTCTGTGTTTTGTATATGTTTTCAACAAGTCATTGGAAAGAATCATTACACACAGTGTTCCACAGCTATAGGATTACATAAGTTTAGGATTACTTACATTTTACTTTACTATGCAGTAGGATTAAATACTAAGATATTAAAATTTCTCCAACAACTTATAATAACAAATACTTGACAAAGACCTTGACTATAGGCTGACAAAGTACTTCAAAACAGCAGGTAAAACACAAATGCAAAGTGGAAGTAGACATTATCCTAGGCATTGTTTGAAGAGGGGAGTCTTCAGACTTGCGTAGAACAAGGAGAGACAGTGGGCCATTCTGACTGGTTTGGGACGTTAATTGCACGAATGACAAGCCAGGCCACTGAAATACATAGATCTGACTTTGCAGCCATGGCTTGATCCCAGAGAAGTATGTACCAGGTGTCCTGAAGCCGAAGATCTGAGTTGGTATGCAGATGTGCAGTTCTAAATAACATATAGCAGAACCTTTTCAGGCTTGAAAAGCCAGGACTACAGTTAAAAATTTGGTCTCGACTGCAACAAGAAGCCAGTGGAGTGATCTCAGTAAAGATGCAACATGAGAAAACTTTGGTAGGTAGTGAACCAGACTGGCAGCAGCATTCTGAATGCTCTGAAGTGGAGCAATGGAACATGAAGGCAATATTGCAGCAATCAAGCCTGGAAATGATGACAGCCTGTATGAGGATCTGGGCAGCTTCTCTGGTCAGATGTATTCTTCTGATATTGTGGATAAATCTGTAAGGTCTGGTGCTGGATGTGATGTGGTTAGGAAAAATTTAGGTTCTTGTCAAAAATCACACCAAGATTCTTTTCCACATGAGCCGGATGAACAGATACAACAGCTATACTGATTGAGAGATCCAGTGTCGGGGAGTTCTTTTTAGAAGGCAGGTCAGTTCAGTCTTGTCCAGACTGAGAGTCAGTTGGTGTTCTGTCATGCAGGAAGAGATACCCTTTTTGAATTTTGGGAGGTTGATGGAAGAAATGAAAAGTAAAGATCACTCTCAGCACGTCGCTGTCATGCCAGTGTCACTGCAGTGCTGAGAATAAGCCACCATAGAAGGAGTAAACCCACCAAAATGGCAACTGTCTTTTCCAAGAACAGTATTTTTCACATGCCCCAAAATAAATAAGAGCAACTCAGAATATAAATATAGTGAACAAATTATATCCTTATTGCATTTGTGTTTTTGATAGACTATATGCAAAAAAGTATTGGGACATTACACCTTCACATTACACCTACAGGAGCTTTTAATGACAACCCATAGTTATCAATTAAGTCCATAGGCATTAATATAATAATTAATAATATCTACTACTCTTTAGGGAAGGTTTTCTTGCAAGGTTTTGTACTGTGTCTGTGGGAATTTTTCCCCATTCATTCAGACGACCATTTGTGATGTCAGACACTGACATAGCCTGGCTCACAGTCTTCGTTCTATTGCATCCCAAAGTTGTTTAATGGGGTTGAGGTCAGGGCTCTGTGTGAGCCAGCCAAGTTCTTCCACACCAAACTCACCCTGCCTTTGCGGACATTGCTTTGTGCACATTCATTCTGGAACAGAAAATGGCCTTCCCCAGACTGTTCGCACAACTGCGTCCAAAATGTCTTGGTATGATAAAGCAGTAAGACTTACCTTCACTGGAGCTAAGGGGCCCAGGCCAAACGCAGAAAAACAAACACTTAGGATCATCCCTCCTCCACCAAACTTTATAGCTGACACAGTGCAGTCAGGCAGGTAACGTTCTCCTGGCACTGCCACCCTCGTTACTCATCCATCAGGCTGCCAGATAGAGAAGCTTAAACAATTGTAAATGGACAGTTTTCTGTTAATGAATGTTTGTTTGTTTTTTTCCACACCTGTTAAAGTGGGTATTGTTGCAGAAAATGTTAGTTAACTACAATTTTGTTGAATTATTTTGTTACAATATTGTTTTGGGAATGTGATCACATTCCATCCATTAAAAAAATAATTTTTAGCTGAAAGAGAGTGGAGCAATTTGGTGGCCAAGTAGTTTCAGTCTAATCCCGTTCTCTTATAGTTTGGTGTAGATGCGTATGAGCAGCTGTGAGTTGGGGCATCCCGGTTGGACATGAGTGGATGAAGCCGGAGCCCTGGACTATTGTGGAGGACTTCCAGGGATTATCTCAGTCAGCAGACGCAACCGTTAAACACATTTCAGGCTCCGTTGGATGGGGGGGCAGAGAAAGATATAGGAGGATGCCGAAAGGGTAAGTGAAAATGACTTGTTACTGTTGGAGTTGTTTATTTAAGTTCAAATCAGCATTAATGTCATAATCAGTAGTCATTACGATTCCATACATTTCATACAACAGGACTTCATACTATCGGACACATTCAGCCTGGGCCCAATCTTAGAGTCATAAGGACTTCTTGCTGGCGGGCGGCCAATGTACCACCGAGCACCTGTGCCGCCTAGAACCAGTTAAAAACAAATGAGCAACAATATATTAACTTGGTCATTATTATTTATGATAGATTAATTAAAAAGATCCAAATATTACATATTAGTGAGTGTCAAAAAGTATGCTGAACCTCTAGGATTAGCAGTTAATTGAAGGTGACAATCAGGTGTCAGGGAATCTATCAAAGTTGCTCGTCACCAACACGTTTGTGGAAGTTGTATTCACGAACAGAGGGAGATTTCTGAGGACCTCAGAAAAACGAATTGTTGTTGCTCATAGGATGGAAAAGGTGACAAACCATCTCTAAAGAATTTGAACTCCACCAATCCACAGTACGCCAGATTGTGTACAAATGGAGGAAATCACGACCATTGTTTACCCTCCCAGGAGTGGTCGACCACAAAGATAACTCCAAGAGCAAGGTGTGTAATGTTGGCGAGGTCACAAAGGAAACAAGGGGGAACTTCTAAGAACTGAGGCCCTCTCACATGGCTAAAGTAATGTTCATGATTCCACCATCAGAAGACCCAACAATGGTGTGCTGGCAGGTTACAAGGAGAAAGCCACTGCTCTCCCAAAAGAAACAATTGCTGCCCGTCTGCAGTTGCTAAAGATAACGTGGACGAGCCAGAAGGCTATTGGAAGAATTGTTTTGGGGACGGATGAGACCAAAATAGAACTTTTGGTTTAAAAGAAAACGTTAGTTTGGAGAAAAGGGAAACAACTGCATTCCAGCATTAAGAACCTTATCCCATCTGATGAAAAACATGGTGGTGTAGTATCATGGTTTGGCCTTGGTTTTGCTGCATCTGGGCCAAGACGGCTTGCCATCATTGATGTAACAATGAATCTGAATATATTCAGAGATTCTAAAGGAAAAATGTCAGGACACTGTCCATGAACTGATCTCAAGAGAAGGGGGTCATGCAGCAAGGGACAACGGACCTAAGCACACAAGTCTATCAAAGAATGGTTTTAAAGGGAAGACTAAAGTTAAGTGTGGAATGGCCAAGTCAAAAGTTCCTGACCTTAAATCCAATGGAAATGTTGTGGAATAGGGACCTGAAGCGAAGCAGATAATGTGAGGAAACCCACCAACATTCCCAGAGCTGAAGGCTGTTCTGTATGGAGGAATGGCTCAAATTCCTCCCAGCGGTGTGCAGGACTGATAACAGTACAGGAAAACGTTTAGCGCAGTTATTGCTGCACAGGGGGGTCACACCAGATACTGAAAGCAAAGGCTCACATACTTTTGCCACTCACTAATATGTAATATTGGATCATTTTCCTCAATAAATAAATGACCAAGTATCATATTTTTGTCTCATTTGTTTAACTGGGTTCTCTTTATCTACTTTTAGGACTTGTGTGAAAATCTGATGATGTTTTAGGTCATATTTAAGCAGAAATATTGAAAATTTTAAAGGGTTCACAAACTTTCAAGCACCACTGTAACATGTCTTGGGAATGTGGGAGGAAATCCGAGTACCCAGAGTAAACCCATGGAGTCCAAGGTTGGGATTGAATTGGTTATCTCTGGAGCTGTGAGGCCACTGCCCAACTGCTTGTGCCACCGTGTCACCCTTACTATTTTCAGATGAGCACCGGAGAAGTCTTTGTTCTTCATATTTAACTTTTTTTGTTTAATTTTATTAGTAAATTATGCATTATGTTCTGTGAAACAGGATGTCGACCGAAATGGATGTTGAACAGACATTACCATAGTCACATAGGCTCTTTAGAGTACTGTAATATAAATATAAAGTGTATTTTCATTTTTTTTTTGTTTATAATAGGGCAGGCACTTACAGCTTGTTAAAAATAGGTAGCAGAACCAAGTTAGTAACATCAACCGAGTTAGAACAGTCTCTAGTCCGAATGTGAGTTAACATTTGCATGAACTACAGACTTCTGCTCTGTAACTCCCTCTTCTGCTCGTGGACCTGCAGCCTTGATTACCTGCTCAGGGAATCACATTCCTTTGGTGGTTGTCCTGCCAAGCCTCTGCACAGAACTGCAATCTATTGCACAATAAGCCACTGCAGAGAGTGATAGGAGGAGGGTAGAAGCAAACCTCACTGTACTATAATTGTATATAAAAGTACATACATAAGCAATTAACAGATGGTGATTAGAGTACAGCACTGTATACTGTATCATCATACAGTGGTGTGAAAAAGTGTTTGCCCCCTTCCTGATTTGTTATTTTTTTGCATGTTTGTCACACTTAAGTGTTTCGGAACATCAAACTAATTTAATTTTAATCACACCTGAGTTCACTGTCTCTAGCCACATCCAGGCCTGATTATTGCCACACCTGTTCCCAATCAGGACATCACTTAAATAGGACCTGCCTGACAAAGTGAAGTACACCAAAAGATCCTTAAAAGCTACACATCATGCCGAGAGCCAAAGACATTCAGGAACAATTGAGAAAGAAAGTCATTGAGATCTATCAGTCTGGAAAGGGTTATAAAGCCATTTCTAAAGTGCTGGGACTCCAGCGAACCACAGTGAGAGCCATTATCCACAAATGGCGAAGACATGGAACAGTGGTGAACCTTCCCAGGACTGGTCAGCCGACCAAAATTACCCCAAGAGCGCAGCAATGACCCACTAAACGGTCACAAAAGACCCCACACAACAACATCCAAAGACACTGCAGGGCCTCACTTGCCTCAGTTAAGGTCAGTGTTAATGGCCTCCACCATAAGAAAGGAGGACCGGGCAAAAATGGCCTGCATGGCAGAGTTCAAGATTGAAAAATCACTGTTGAGCCAAAAAGAATTTAAATTTAAGCTCGTCTACGTTTTTATAGAAAACCCATCTTGATGATTCCCAAGACTTTGGGAAAAACATTCTGTGGGACTGCCGGACAAAGTTGAATGAACTCTTTGGAAGGTGTTGTGTCCATTACATCTGGTGTAAAAAAGTAAAACACATCATTTCAGAAAAAAAAGAACATTATACCAGCAGTAACATATGGTGGTGGTAGTTGTGATGCTGGAGGCTGTTTCGATTGGCTTTTCAGGACCTGGAGGGACTTGCTGTGATAAATGGCTAGGGATTTGCTGTCTACTAAAAAATCCTGAAGGAGAATGAACCCAGCCATCTGTTCGTGACGTTCAAGCTGGGGGTGAAACGACTGGGTTCTGCGCAGCAGGACAATGATCCAAAACATACCAACAAGCCCACCTCTGAGGGCTGAAGAAAAACAAAATGAAGACTTGGAGTGGCCTAGTCAAAGTCCTTTTGACCTGGGAATCCTTACTGAGATGCTGTGGCATGACCTTAAAAAGGACCGTTAATCTGGAAACCCTCCAAGTGGCTGAATAACAACCAATTCTGCAAAGATGAGTGGGCCAAATTTCCTCCACAATTGCCTGTAAAAAGGACTCATTGAAAGTTAACACTGCTGCTAAGAGTGGCCAACCCCAGTTATTAGGTTTAGGAGCAATCATTTTTTCACACCAGGGCCATGTAGGTTTGGATTTTTTTTCTCCCTTAATATAAACACCTTCATGTAAAAACTGATTTGGTTCTTGTGTTGTATTTGACTAATATTTAATTGGTTTGGTGTTCTGAAACACTTAGGTGTGACAACATTCACTGTACGTGACCTTTGCGTTTTGGAGTAGTGTCCGACTGCAATGTCAGAAGTTAAAAAGGACAGATTGCTATTTCCTAATTTTAAGTCCTTGGTCACTAAATCCAACGGATGTTGATCGGACAGACGGAAATGGTGCATAACCTGTAATTAAAAAAGAAATACAATGTCATTTATCTTAATTTCTGACTTCAAACTGCAAAATCCTCCTACTTTTTATGCCAGCTTTACATTCCATACTGTACATGTTGGTACAATTTGAAGTACAGAGTATAGCTCATCTTTTTCCATGCGCAGTCTGTGTGCTAATCCTTCTCTAGTCCTTCATCAGGGTCAGTTTCTGACCACAGGACACTGCTGGGTGGATATTTTGGTCAGTGGACCATTCTCCACCCAGCAGTGACACTGATATGTTTAAAAATACCAGCAACACTGCTGCCTTGTCATTAGCACATCAGTGTCACTGCTGTGCTGAAAATATCTGCTCAGTGGTGGTACTATGGTGGACTCCCTGCATTGGTGGATAGAGTTTGGGGTGAGGTGGGGCTTTGAGAGAGACGACAAATACATTGTACAGAGCAACTGATCTACAAAATGCAAGTGTGAAATAACCAGTGGGTGTATTATTAATCTAGAAAGAGAGTTAAAGTCAAAGTTTGTGTGCAGTGTATTATCAATAAAATTATTACACTGTATAGCCAAAAGTTTCCGGACACCCCAAAATTACACTATATATATGCACATGGGTATTAAGGCCTTTTCACACCAAGTCTGTTTTTATGCAAGTCACGTTATGAAAAAGAACACGTGTATATTAATGCCGTCCTCCTTTTGCCTTCACTTTTGGACAGAGTGGTTTTTGGAACATGATTGTGAGATTGAGCACTGACAATGAGCCTTGACTTACTGTTGGTATTGAACTTGATCTCAAAGGTGTCTCGTGGAGTTATGGACAGGACTCTGTACAAGCCAACACCGTTCTCTATCAGTGTTGGCACAGTAGTTCCTTATGGACTTTGTGTTCAGAGGCAGGGCTGAAAATTGATGAACTGACTTGTTGGGGAGGTCGATTGTGAGGTGAGGTGAGGTGAATGTGTCATAAAGAGTCACTGAGGTATTATGCCCATCCCATGCTACTGCTATTTGTCTATGGAGATTCTTGCCTGTATGCATCATATTATGAACCTGATAGCAGTGAGTATGGCTGAAATATAAGCTCAACAATTAGAAGGGCTGTGTACATACTTTTGGCCACATGCAGGTATTTGTTGCGTAATGCCCACAATATATTCTGTGAAATTATGATGTTATGTGATCTGGACAGTATTCCGACACTATATTATATACCAATTTTAGCCATGCTATATGGGAGACTGTAGTGTACAAGTTTTGATAAAATAGTCAAGTTACTACAGTGTTTCTCATACATTTATTTGTTTAATATGTAGCATTAATAGCTGGATTAAAGTCCCCCAACTCTCTATACCCTGTGTTCAATGGTTGTCAAGACATAAAACTTTGTGACTCTTTGGAATGTAAAAGGGCCCAACATCTGGACAAGACTCTGGCTTAACGGGCCAGATAAACAACCTTTTTCTCAAAACAACAGAAGAAACTTAGGACATGGCCAATCCCGGATAACCTGTGCATCTCGCCATCATAAAATAAACCAATGTGTAGTTTTAAAAGGATTTCTGACCACCCTTCCACCCCAGACTCACCCTTCCGAAGAGAGATCTGCCCCAGTTTCTCCAAAGGAAAGCAAACATGCATCCACAACGGTTGACTCTTTCTCAAACCAATGGAATTGGAGGTCTGTTTAAACAGACCTACAACCTTCAACATCTCATCAATCATAAACTAAGTCCATGTGTCAACCTCAAAAGGGGGTTTCAACGGTCCAGGCCACAAAGTTCCTCAAATTTCTCTCCAACTGTTACTTTCACGACCCTTTGTCTCAGTCGGCCTGGCGCCAGAAAGACAGCCCTGGATTTACGACACCAAGAACTATTGCCTTCATTCTATTTAAGAGACAAACTTTAGTGATAGGATTAAACTTTTGCTGGGAACAGATTATCTTCACCGGAACCTCTCAGTTAGATAACACATGATATTTGCTTCATAATAAGTTTAAACACACCCATATGTATTTAGCTATTTCATACAGAATGTGATCAGGGATATTTTTCATACTCTCATATATAATCATTATATATATATATATATATATATTTGTGTCAGCCTTTTTGTTATTCGTTTGCTCAAGTTTTCGTGTTTATTTTACGTTAAGTTTCCTGTGTCCAGCAGTCTTAAGTAGTTCGGTATTGCCGAATTAGAAGATAGTTGAAAGACCAACCAGCCAAGATCTCCTTCACTCTCGACCACATCGTAGATTCTAAGTTTTTTTTTTTAAGTCTGTTGAAGCTCGTGGTGCTAGAAACGCGTCAACTCCACCTTTATCTGTGGTCAAGATAAATTCTCAGTTGTACGCACGCAAAACGTCGAGGAATCGTGAACGCCTGCAGCCTAAACTGGGAAGCGAGCCATCTCAAGTCACCTCAAGTCAACGTGGTCACGCCATCGGCAAGAAACCAAAGAACTAAGCCGCTAAGAGGCCTTTTCAGAGCAACGGTGTGCATCGAAAGACGGGCGCCAAGCTCCCCAAAATCGTGCCTTTTGGACAGCCGGGCCAGGGTTGAATGCCCCGAACCACTCGAGTGACCTTCCAGGCGAGTACCGTTTATGGCTTTTCTGGGTCCCTGATTCTCGAACCTTACGTTTCATCTTAAACCACGCTTCAACGTAGACTCATCCACATCTAAGTAGCTTCTACCATACTATTCATGTTCAACGTAATTTGTTTTAGTAATAACTCACTACGTCGTAACAAACTAGTTCATAACATTGACTCTGGGTAATTATTACGGTGCGATAAGTTACACATAGTCATCTTGTTTTCTGATTTAATACTGTGATATATGTACGTTTGCCATTATCTCATGGTTTTAATATTGTGTTATTACACCAGATAGTCTGCTGGTATTGCCTTGTTTGTAGTTAATAAACTTGTTATAACATTTTGAATTTACCGCCTGGTGTGAGAGAGTTTCATTCATACAAAGGTCGAGAAACATAACTTTGAATTCACTATTCAGACCTAGACTGATCAATTTCTCTTTTCTCTTTTCAACTGGTTTCCGGATCCACCAGTCCACAAATGATCCGGTGGTGCCCCGTTTGTTCATTAAAAATTAATCAATTTAAAGTGTAGTCTTAGGTTTGCTACAAATATCAACATTGATCGCTACATATTGGTTTTCTTTTCTTTTTTTAAATACTCTTTAAGATCATTTCACTGTAACACCAAGACTGGCTGTATGTAGTCCGTGGTTAGAAGGAATTCTGATGATCTGTAGATGATGCAGTTAAGTTTCTACATTATTTTGAGCAGAGATGAATCGAGCAGCTACGCTCTCTGTTTCTGCTTCTTCTCCTAATATCACCCGGAGCTTCTGATCCTCACAGAATGCAGAGGACCCGGTGTTCAGTTCCTCCAACCGCTTAAGGAATTGTTCTCTAATGGATGAGTATTTAGGACAGTAGAGGAGGAAATGGACTTCATCCTCGACCTGCTTCAGATCACAGCATCTGCAGAACATCATCTTTCTGGGCTTCCAGTTTCTGTGATGTCTCCTTCTCTCCAGCTTATGGTTGCTGACCCCTGTATTTGGTTATGATTTTTTTCTCGTGTGATTTTTTTTTTTTTTTTTTTTTTTAGTATTAAGGACTTGATTGGGGTGGAGGGTTCGTTTAGGAATCTTATAGCATTTTAGTTTTGTTGATTGAGTTTTCCATATGGGGTTGTTAGTTGAGGGTTAGAGCTTGGTGGATCTGTTTGTTCGTTACTCTGGTGGATGAGGGATGGAGTTTGGGTTGATGATGTCACTGAGATTTGGGGTGGGGGTTGTGAGGAGAGCTGATTGGACAGCTTTATACTTATTGAATGTGGCTCAGCCTGATGGAGTGAGTGGCAGTTATTTTATTATTTTTTGGATGTAGATATGTAGGGAGTAAAGGCCCAGTTCGGCCTGCAGGGCGTTATTGGACGCACTTCTGTGCACTCCTAAACTTTTCTTTGCAAATTCCAATTGTGTATTTTTTCAATTGAGGTCTTATCCCAGTTTTTTAGGTTTAAAACCAAACTTGCTCCCCATATTTCGCACCCATATAACAGAATTGGTTTTATAATTGAGTTAAATAATATAATCCAAATTCTAATTGGAATAATAATTTGACCAAATTTCGTTCGGATAGTATACAGAACTCTTCTGGCTTTTTCATGGAGAGCTTTTACAGCCAGGCCAAACCCCCCTTATATGCTGACCCCTACATCCAGGTAGCTGTAGATGGTGCTGTGGCTTAGGACCTGCCCTTTATAGCTAAACTCATATTTGTTTTTCTGACTTCTGGATCTCTTTTGGAAGATCAGGATTCAGGTTTTGCTCAGGTTCACAGTTAGGTTCCATCTGCTGCAGTACTGCTCCAGTAGATCCAGGCTTTCCTGGAGACCCTGTTCTGTGGGTGACATCGGAACCAGATCATCAGCGTACAGTAAGCACCTGATTTCTGAATCGTGTAGGGTTAGACCTGGGACACTGGACTGAGCTGGATTAAAATAGATATTAAATAACGTGGGACTCAGACTGCATCCCTGTCTCACTCCTCGACTCTGCACAAAGAATTCGATTCTGTGGTTACCCATTTTCACTGCACATTTACTGTCTGAATAAAGAGACTTTATTATATCAAGTTTTTCCACTGATTCCAATTTTGAGGAGTTTTAAAACTAATGCTTCATGCCAAACAGAGTAAAAGGCCTTTTGGAAGTCCACAAAGCAGGTGAAGATTTTTTTTTTTGTTAGGTTTAATGTTTAGGCTAATTATTGAATTTAGAGAATATACCTTTGGTCTGAGGTTCGATATTTTGGAGGGAAGCCAATCTGTGATTTGTGTAGAGCATTATGGTTCTGGAGGAAGATTTCTTTAAGCCTTTTTAATTGGTCACTGGTTTCTCTTTTTGTGATTGGCTGATCTATGGGGTTCTGATTGTCTTTAATAAGTTCTGATGATCTTATCTCTTTTAAAAATTCTCAAAGTAAGATTTCCATATGGTACCGTTTTGGATGGGCAGAGCTCTATCATTGTTGTTGATTTTTGTAGAGCTCCCAGAAGGAGATAAACTGAAGGATAAACTGCACACAGGTAGAGAGGTTTCTGAGTCACTATGGAATTAATACTGAGCCACACTGTTGAGTCCCTTTTTTGAATTACCTTAATTCAATCTTAATATTTATTCCATCTGAGTCACATCTGTGTTTAATTTGAGACTTGGAACAATGGAACTATAAAGTCTCTGTAACCTTTGGGACAGGGTACGGCTGCGTCAGAGCGACACCATGTTTCACGGAGCATTGCAATATCAATGTCTTTAAGACTTTCAGTAAGTTCTCCATCTAATGTTTTGCTTCCAAACACGTTGAAGCAAATACCTTGTATGTTCCAACAGCTAATTTGAAATGAATCCGTCAGTGCTGTAATTGCATATTGAAAGGAAGTGTATAGTTTATCCTATATCGGTATTGGGTCATGTATAATAGATGAGTTTAGAACAGAGGAGGTTAAGCAGATGTCTTATCTGGTTCAGTTCTGAAGCTCCTGGCTTCTCTATGTTACTGAAGCATAGCTCTCTTTTTGGTTTCTTGCTCTGGAGGACTCTTCAATTTATTGTGGAGGTTGTGGTTGGGGTGGTCGTTAAGACTGTCAGATCTTGTTTTATCCAAGGGCTGTGTTTTTCAGAGTTCTTGCGAACATCCTTACGCCCTGTTTGTTGAGATGCACATGGTTGTGTGTATAATGAGGCCTGATGTCTTTATGGTGATCTATGTATACATTGGGCATCAGGACACAGGCTCTGGACAGCTCTGCATTGTTGACTGGCACTTGCTTCTGGAAATCTCTGTGTTGCTCTGATCGCCACTTCCCTTAGAGCAGGTGCTACTGTTCCCCTCATAGCTCTCAGGTCGTTTGTCCCCGTATGGATAACGATGTGTTTGTAGGGACCCTTGTGTGTTTCGTTGGCTAGGATCTTAAGAGCACTGCTCGTATTTGGACACCACAATTTTATGACAAGCATGTTTGGCAGAAGACGTTTCTCTTGGACATATTTTCCATTCGAGTCAAATAGCAGCAGAACTTCTGGTTGGTTTCCATGCTTTTGGCTTTCGGGCAGCAGAGGAACAACTTGTGATGGCTTGGTGCTTGTTTTAGGGTGAGCATCATTCTTGGCTGCTCTGGGTTGATGAGCTTCAGTCTGGGTTGTAGAGTAGACCTTAGGTTCACATGGGCTGGAAGGTGGTGTTGGAGCAGCTTTACTGAGGTGTTCTCTGAGATCCTGTATGAGGTCATCCTTGATCAGCAGCAGTGTGTAGAGTTCTTCATTAAACTCATTCCTGATTCCAGCTAGATTTTTCCCCATGGCTGCTTTTAAATTAGCCAGCTATGTCCTGGAATCATATAGTCCATTTGATAACATGGTGTTGATTGATTTCAGCATCTGTAGCTCTTCCTTGTGCTAGTATGGTGGTGTTGAGTTGTTCGTTCATGTAGCTCACCTGGTTCTGTAGTTCTGTCCCTTTATCAGTAGAGAGGTGGGATTTGATCTTGATCTTTAAGCTCTTTAAGGAGTAAAAGATTCTCCTTGATTTTTGGTACTGCAGACAGACTGTAGGATGGAAGAGTTGATGTACATTGGTACTCTGAGGGTTGATGCATCTCTTCTTGGGAAAGGGATTTTTGTGTAGGGTCCAGACCAGCTGTTGAGGCCACAGCTTTGATCTGCATGAAGTCTCTGCTAAAGCTCTGCAGTGCAGACTCACTACCTTAGACCACAGGTCATGCCGGTATGGTAGATGTTGAGTGTTAGAACTCGTTTCTCGTAAGGGTTTTTTTTGTCATTCAAACGCCACAATCTGCCGGTCTTTACAGATGCTTCTCTTGATGATGTGGTAGTTTTGGCAGAAAGCCTTATGTTATTTGCTGGTGTTTTCAGTGTAGAAGAGCAGGTTCCTCACACTGCTGTGGATTCCTTTCTGTGCTGAATCACTGAACAGAGACTCAGGATGTTCGTGCTGCTGCTGAAGTCTGTGCAGGTGTTTAGAATGTGCTGATGTCATTTCAGGAGGATACGTAAAGGGGCGGGGCTGCTGCTGGTTCATCTTTCTCTGATTCCATTTTCAATGTAAATTAACTAACTGACAAAAATGCTGTTTTGTTTTGTTTGAATTATAAACAAACAAACGGGTAAAAACCTATATAAATATACATTTAATATAAACATATGAGAAAATGTAATGAATAAATATATAAAACACTCGTTATCTACGGAAGCAGTTACAGTCTCTGATGAATCAGGTTTAGTATTGCAGCAGTCTGACCTCGGTTGTTCCTTTATCTGTTCAGTCTCTGTACATCCATTTCTCCTTTTTGTTGTTGTTATTATTCCTCCTTTCTTCTCTACTTTTTGTGGTGTTTTCCCTCCACTCCTCTGATCAGTTGATTCCTGGTCTTTTACATTGATAGTTGTTGTTTTTCAGGTGCTTCAAAGCAGTAAAACTGCAATCCTAGCGCAGATCCAGCACACCCGCTCATCGTCTTGGTGCTTCTAAAGAGCGCAATGCCAGACAAATGTTGCTAAGCATTCAGTCTCCTCATGCTGCATGTGTTTAATAAAGTTTGTGTTTAATGAAACTTTCTGCACCAGAGGCTGCACTATTGTGTTTCATTACAGCTGCTGTACTGCAACAGCTAATGTGTCTGGCAAGCTAATATATGGATTAAGTGGGTTGATTACCTTAATAATAAGAAGAATAACCTCATCGGACTGCTGATGTACATGTGAAGGACGTTGTATGGACAGACGTTATTTGACACACACCTGATATTCAAGTCTGATGTTCTAATTGGTCAGAGTGTGTTGTTTACTATTCAGCACAGTTATGATATGGATGTGTGTCAAGCAGTGCCAGCTGTAGTATAAAAAGTTTGTATTAATGGACTCGTTCACAAAGGTTACCTTTTGTTTCCATAATAATAACTTGCCACACTTGGTATAAAGGGTAAAAGGCAAGTGGATTTATATTCAAGGGTGAAACACAGAGTGACACTATACGCTAATATAAAGAAAAGAAACCAAGACGAGGCTGAAGTAAAGAGCTAAGGAATCACAGTGCTAGAAAGGCTAATCGGTTAACAAGCCAAACAGAGGAAGCAGAACAAGCAGCACAGACTAAACAGGCTAACATAACAATGGGCTAGATATGCTAAACAGGCTAGGAAGCTAACACAGTACTCAGACACAGACAGGTACAAACCAAGGGGGGGAAGACATGCACGGACACAAACAAAGTTGACCCAACAACATTACAAAGGAACAAAGGGGTAAACACCTATCAGTCAGAACACTAAATTCAATTCATCCACCTCCTTGTTTCTACTCATTGTTCAGTGTTTCAGCTCCACAATACATACAGATACACTTTGTAGTTATACAATTACATTATTTTGTTAGCCCCATTTCACCCTGTTCTTCAGTGGTCAGGTCCACCACAGAGCAGGTATCATTTGGGTAGCAGATTCTCAGAACTGATACTTTGTTTACATTTACAGCAATTACCACCTCGCTTAGTAGACATTACCTCATTCTAGTACAAATAAGCAACTGCCCACGAACAGCATCCAACTAAAACAGTCCACAAACAATCAAAAATAATAAACATTAATTTTTTTCTTTATTCTTACGTGCTCAGTGTAGAAGTGTGTCTTTAGTTACCGTTTGAAGACAGCAAGAGACTCCGCCATTCAGACATCCAGTGAAGGTTCATTCCACCACCTGGGTGCCAGTACACAGAAAACCAGGCGTGCTACTGCATTTTGATTCTGATACTAAACTGTGGACCAGAAGGTCCAGGGTTCAAATCTCACCTCTGCCAAGCTGCCACTGTTAGGTCCTTGAGCAAGGCCCTTATTCCAAAATTGCTTGGATTGTAAGACTGTATCAATTGTAAGTCGTCTGGATAAGGGCGTCTGCTTAAACACCTCACTGTCAATACTGGACTGAGAATAGTCCACCAACCAAAAATATCCAGCCAACAGTGTCCTGTGGGCAGTATCCTGTGAGCATTGATGATGGATTCGAGGATGACTAACAAACTGTGCAGCAACAGACAGAGCTACTGTCTCTGACTCTACAGGGTAGAGAAACAAGGCAGATGTAATAGTGTACAGGTAGTGTGCCCAGTGTTTAAAACTCCACAGTACACACATTACATGACTGGTGCTATTGTAGAGCTGTACACATGCTTGGATTGACTTCCAAAGTGAGAGCAACCAGTAAAACCGTTCTGAAACACTAATGAAAATGACTGCAGAGTTCATGCTTTCTGGTACAGGGAAAGTAAATATAAAGGAGGTGAGTTTGTGTTCGATCTGCTGCTGTTTAAATGAACCCGAAAGTTGAGAGTGAACTTGCATCATTCAACATTATTAATAGCTATGATCCATCTTTGTAAATTGAAAAGTTAGTCCTTAAAAAGTATGTCAAGTTGACATGTAACTGCATAATACCACCCTGGCATTGAATATTTTCCCTGTCATGCATAGAGTGCCTATAGAAAATCGACATATCCTATTCAACTCCTTGCTTTTTGTGGTATTATACCAAGAAAATGAAAATAAATAATAGATTTTTCAACTGCATTTACACATTATCACACTCTTAAGCAAAATGACAATAACACAGATAAATGACTATAATTTAATGAGTAAAATACCTGGTTTCGATAAGTAATCAGTCCTTTAGAATAACCGTTATAAACTTGCACAGGTTCAACCATTCACCTTCCAGATCACATACCAGGATAATGGGACCACACCTGACAGCAACAGCAGTGGTTTTAATAAAATCAGCTGCTCCTTGGGGAGTCCACTACTACTAGTGTGTGGTACCAGAATATTCACCATGGTTGGAAAGGTGCTTTCAAAAAGCCTCTGTGATAACGTCATGGAAAGGCACAAGCTAGGAGAAGGATACAAGAAGATCTCAGTGGATTTAACTCTCCCTGTGAGTACCATTCAGAGCATTATCAAGAAGTGAGGGTATGGCACCACCAACACCTTGCCAAGATCGGGTCATCATTCCAAACTGGATGACTGAGCCAAGAGCACACTGATCAGGGAAGCTACCAAAACAATGACAACTTTAAAGGACTCAAGTCTGTATGGTTGTGACAACAATCTCACAAACGTTACGGCAAACTGTATGGCAGGGTAGCAAGTGTTTTGCTAAAAAAAACACTTGGAAGACTCTAATTTCATGTGACATGTTTTACATTCGGATGAAACCAGGATTGAACATTTTGGACTGAACCAAACAAAGCACACCACTGAAAATACATCATACCTACTGTGAAGCATGGTGGCAGCAACATTATGTTTTGGGGGTGTTTCTCTTCAGCGGTAACTAGTCGGGCACGACAACGGCCCTAAACACACAAATGACTGAAAAAAACAAGACCGTGACTTAAAGATAGGAAGGTGAATGTCCTTCAATGGCCACGTCAGAGTCCTGATTTAAATGTGACACAGGGATATGAAGATTTTCTATAGGCACTCTATTTCATACATAATCCCCTGAACTGTACAAGACCAGTGTGTGACAAGGATATCCAAAATAGGTGTGGTTTACTTTATTTAAAGCTGCAAACAGTATGAAATAACTAGTCAGTTAATTAAGTCGTTATCTGCTTAATCCTAGTAAGGAATAATGTCACACAAAATTAGTCCCAGGAGTATGAAGCAGTGCGTTTTGATCTCTGCAGGTGTATCTGAAGAAGAACGTGCAACAATGAATCAGCTCGCCTCTATAGAAGTGTGCCTAGACGATGAAGCATTACCGAATGGGTTTGAGAAGATGGATGATGGGAGAATGAAGTGCCGTTACTGTAATTACGCCAACAGGAGCACAACGAGGCTCATAGAACATGTGCGCATACACACAGGTAACACACACGAGGTTTTTGCAGTGTTGCTAAGGTTTTGTAGAGTTGAACAGATGAAGGCAAAAAGTTGAAGAAATAAAAAGAAAACTGATCAAACAGCATTTCTGCATATCATCACACATCCAAACTATGTCTGTAATCTCAAGCAGACCTATGGAACATGTAGCTGCAGACGGTGTGTGGTATGGTGTTCTCAATAAAAGGGGATTAAGGGCGCTTGTGTGGGTCTCCCATTACCATGGAGGCCAAATGTTTGATTCTCAGCGGTGCCGCCTGCCTGCTTTGGCAATGCACAGGCATAATTGGCTGTGTCTGAGTGAGGGAAGGTCAGACAAGGATCATCTCCTTCCACAGAAATCTGAAGACTCGACTTTTCAAACAAAAACTAGCCTCTTCTATCATCTCTTTTTTTGTTTTGACTTCCTCTGTTCTATGTATATTTGTATATATTTTTATATTGATGCTGTTAGTATTTCTTATTTAGTCCACTTAAGTGTTAAATTAAGTCAAGGACTTGTAACTCTGGGTAGCATTAGTCTAGTCTAGCAGACAATGAAAACTTATAGATTATCCATCTACTTGCATCATGGCTCCTTCAACTGTTTGCACATTTTTAAGATCATCTGCCAAATGACTAGTGGTCTATTGATTCATTCAAAGCCATTTTCAGATAACTGGCATTTGGCTGATATTCAGAAATAGAGGAAATGCAGAGAAACTTTATTTCTGACATTACAACTTGCTGCTCATAAACTGGGACTACTGAATGACTGAAAACAGAGATGCTGAGAGAACATTCAGTGAGGGTGGGGCCATTTATGAGAAGATGAAAACTTTTTTCGGCATTACAACCTTCTGCTCTAAAGTGGGACTGGGATTAAAAACAAAAAGATGCTGCTATCATGTGCACTCTCTATTGTTTATTTTTTGCAAGTACGTACACAGTTACGTTTTGTCCAAGAAGAAAGATGCTGTTGTGTGGTAATAAACTTTTCTTGCACTTAACAACACTATTATTTTTTAAATGAAATGTTATTAATAAAAAAAGTGTGCAGAGACCTTGCATTTATAGCTTAAATAAATCTTAATTTAAGTTCAACAATTTTCTCTTATTTATTATTATTTGTCTTATCAGTTGCAAGACAAGTAATATTGGCATTATATCTGTGACCCTGTAATCTAAATATCAACATCAGCCAGTAAAAAATATCTGTCGACTGCTACAAATGACTAAATGATCTGCCATAACGTTAGACCTACCTACCTAATATTGTGTAGGTCCCCCATGTGCCACCAACACACTGACCCAACGAGGTACAGACTCCACAAGACCTCACCAAGACTTTAGCAGCAGATGCTGAGTCAACACCGTGACTAAGAAACACTTACTCTTTTGTTGAACTCCGGGCGCTAGCATAGCTGCTAAGCTAACTGCAGCGGGTTTTCTTTCAGCTTCCTTTCGGTTGGCTGTAATCCTTATCTTGTTAGGACCCATGGGGTCTTTTTTGCACTAAGAATACAGTACTGTAGATGTGAAAAATAAAGAAAAAACACGATCAACACATCAGAGTAAGGGTTGAGCACCACACTGAGCAAGGACTATTGTGAACCTGAGTCACTGAATCACTGTGTACTGAATCGTGAATCGAGTACTCCCATGTTACCACAAACGTGTTGTGAAGAGCAGCCTTTGATAGATCCCTGTTCTTCAAATACAACAGTGTGCAAACTCATATCTGATTTTCCTGTCATTTATGGAAAACACCGACTCTAATTTCCCATTCAAATGAACTGCTAATACCAGAGGTTCACATACTTTTGCCACTCACAGATATTTAATATTTTATCATTTTCCTTAATGATTATCTGACCATGTTGAATATTTTGATGTACTGTAAAATAAATAGAATTAAATAGAAAAATGCTTCTCATTTCATGATAAACATGCAATTCCACTGTTTTACCAGCAGATGACAGACCAATAAGGTACCACTGAATGTGGTTGGTGATATCTGCAGGGAGAGCTGTGGAATTGCAAGTCCTACAGGGTAATTCTGTGAAAGACTGCCATAAGCTTTCCAATGCAGTTACAACATTTTGGGGTAAAACCTTGAGTTTCACAATTATGGAAAAATCAAGTGACATAGAAATGTGGAGGTACTGATACTAAGGGTCATTATTTTTGACTAGTACTGACCCTAAACACTGGCTAGTCAGATTTCACGTGTTTCCATGAAATATTTTAGGCTGTGAATGTGGGTGATGTTGCCTGACCTGAGACAGATGGTCAAAATGACAAACTTTTTTTTTTCTTTCAGTTGTTATACATATCTTGTATGTCTTGATACATATTGTTATTCTCTATTTTTAAGGTGAAAAGCCGCATCGCTGCCAGTTGTGCCCATTCTCCTCTGCCTATCTGCGCCATCTGGAGGCCCACCTGCGCTCCCATGCAGGTGAGAAACCCTACAAGTGTGGCCTGTGCTCTTTCCGCTGCAACGACCGCAGCAACCTGTCACGTCACCGCCGCAGGCATCACAAATATCGCCCACGGGCCAGCGTGGATTTGCCAAGCATCGCACAGGAGAAAGCTACTTTGCTGTCTCGCAGTCATGATGTGCATCAGAAACGGGACTATGCCAATGGATTCCAACCGAAATCATCGCTACAGCTGGAAAGCCCATCCCCGCAGGAGGCCATAGCCAATTCCTGTCGAGAGGAACAGCTCACACACGCTTCCACACACGTTATCCTGAGTCCCGGATTATCATCGGCCCCCACTGCACACGTTCCCCCTCAGACCCTGTACTTCTGCCCTCACTGCCAGACATATTTTGCCGACAACTTGCTGTACACTGTGCACATGGGTTGCCACGGCTACGACCAGCCCTTCCAGTGTAACGTCTGTGGCCTGCACTGCAGTGACAAGTACGAGTTTGCCTGTCACTTTGCACGGGGGCAGCATCGCAAGTGACTCGAGGAAGAATTTCTACGTTTTGTGGTTATTTAACTATTTGTTTATTTAATTTTGTAGAAGTAAAATGGAACTTTACTAGCTTTCTTGTGTAATCCAGCTTTAGGAGGTTTGGTATAACCAAACTACAGTGACAGACTGTTACCCCGAATCATAAGGTCAGTTGATTTTCCTTTCTAATATTTTGAAGTTTATTACAGACGACTCACAACAGTGGGAAGTTGACTGGCACAGCTTTATTTTTGTCAAATGAGTGGGTCCACAAGGGTGGCATAGACTCTGAGACATAGATTCTGAGCTCCCCTTTCTGGGAACAAACCAAGAGCTGCCCCTCAATATATCATATACTATAACTTTACATATTTTAATGATATGCATTGAAATATCTTGTGCACAATTTAGGCACAAAAGAATTTGTTTTTAAATTTTGCATTGCACTTGTCCCCTTCATATGACTCTCAGTGGTTTGGTCTAACAGGTCCTGTCCCTGAGCCCCCACGCATTAGCACTTAGTACAGATGTCTATGGAGCAAGCTAGGAAGTGTGTCGGTGTGTAATTAGTTACTTTGCCAATGTTAAAACTTAAAAACGTAATACAAGGGACGCCTTATCTTTACCACTCAATAGTATTAAGGTTGTTTTTTTACTTTTACAATTGTAAACAGACTGCTTTATCTTCCCTTCGTTACCTCGTGGTGGAGTCATGTGCATCAACATGGCAGACATTTTGCTACGCAGCCACGCCTCATAATGCATGCATGTCTGTGGATGTAGAGGTTCAAAAATAAAATTTTCATAACTCACTGGCCCTTGATTAGGAACACCTACTCAATCGATGCAATTATCAAGATTTGGCACCAACATCCTTGGACTCAATCTGTTTCAACAGGTCATGCAGGTGGAGGTGGTGTAATGGTATGGGGAATGTTTTCTTGGTACATTTTGGGTCTGTTAATACCAAGCAATCACTGCTTTATTCCCACAGCCTGTTGAATATTGTTTCTGACAATGTGCATCCCTTCATGGCCACAGCTTATCTTATTATGGTTACTTCCAGCATGATAATGCACCATGTTACACAACAAAGGTAATATTCCTGATCAAAGTAAGTAATTCCGGTGTTGGCTGATTCCAATTTTCTTTCTGTCAAGGAATTATAAATTACAACATTTTTGTTCAACCTTTCTTTTAATGGAAACTTCTTAATGGCTGAAAAAAAAGAGATAGCAAGGGCTGCTGGCTTTTGCCTGGCTTTAGCTTTAACCTCTTTGCCTTTGTTAGTTTTGTCAAATTTCATATATTCAGTGGAGTGATGCTGTTTTAAACATCTTATTAAATTTATTGTTCTGAATGTTTTCAGAGTTGTTCCTTTACGGCTTATTTTTGATATGTATGTATTGCAAACAGCATGCTGTGAAGAGCTTCCACACTGAAGACATGGCTGTGTCCAAATAGATTCTTACTCCCTCATTAGTCTCCCTGCTCCCTCATTAGTAATGCACTATATAGCGAGAGACTATTTAGTAGCACTCAAGACACAATTGAAATCTAAATGTTCCTCATCATGAACATCAGCCGTCTCATAAACAAACTGAGTGGCTGAGTGACTGAGCTACGTTTAAAGCCCTGTACATGAACTGAATTCTGAATTACAGTTGGTAATATCACTGTGCTGTTCATGTGTGGCTGTCACCATCGTGTGCTGCCCAAGTGTAAATGTGATTGGCTCAGAATTGGTTAGACCTATCATCCAATCACCAGTTATGGTCAGTCACGCTAAAAAAGTCAGATTCTGGCTACTGTCCGATTGATCAGTGCATCTCTTAAAAAAAAAACCTTTGGGATGTGGTAGAATTGAAGATTCATGGCGTGAATGTGCACCTGGAAGTCTGCAGGAATTGATGTGATCGTGTCAACATGGAGTAGAATCTCAAAGGATTAATTCCAACATCTGGAATCTTGTGGAATTGTGGTTTTGAGAGCAATGTAGGACAATATTAGTATCGTGTTCCTAATGAAGTGTCAGTAAGTGTATTATAACAGTTATTTAACCCTTACCAAGGTAAACCAGGACCGTTATCAAGATAAAGTGCTTACTGAAGATGAATATTGGTGTCCTAATCATTCAGCTTCATTCAGCATAAACACTTCCTTGTTGATCCACTCAGCAAAATCAATATTGTGTTATTCTGCAGCTTTAGAGGAAATGAGTAGGTCCGTGCTCAGCAGCTGTACAGTGGCAGTCTACTGTGCAGTAAGTATGGGTAGTGCATGATCATTTATTTATATTTGAACATTTTATAAATGTTAACCCTCAGCGTTTGCAGTTTATCAACTCTAACGTGTGGAATCATGCAGTAGATTATCTTGTCAATCTTTTTATTTACTAAGGCGCGATTGGGATTTTTTATCCCAGGACTGCTAAAGAGTATTATACGGTATGTATGAAAACAGACCACATTTGTGTACATCAGAACAACAGTCAGTATTAGTCATCATTGTTACCACTTTCATTTTGTTATCAGAAGTTAAAAGGGTATTATGCATTTCAAATTCTGTGTGGCACTGACGTGGGTGGTTTTGTGGTTCTGGTGCAGCTGTGTTACTGGGATTTCTATTGGGAATGTGTGATGGGTATCATCTATGATAATATCTTAATTGTTGCTTTAACGATGTGCAAGCTGACATTATTGAATATGTTACTCATTTTCACGTACTCACTGTGTCATGTAGCCAGGCAGGATAGACTACTGCGCATGTGCATAAGCCTGCACAAATCAAGCTAGAGTTCTACCTAAAAGGCATGACTCAAGTAAAAAATGAGTGCACAAACTGCACCAGGAGACAAAATACAGACATCCCAGTCTCACTGGAGGTGGTTTGAAAAGATGGAAGCTGCTCAAAAGACAGCAATCTGCAAACAATGTCGGCAATCAGTTACCGTTAAAGACGGCTCGATAAATAATTTATTTCACCATCTGCGAACAAACCACTGTGCAGAATATGAAGATTATGATGATGAAATGCACCGTCAAGGCCAGGTATGGCTCAGGTGTTCTGCCTGACCATAAATCTGTTGTTGTGGCAAGCTGTGAAACTTTCTACAGTTCATGCCCTACAGTTTTTACTTGAATGCTTCAGTTTTAAGTAAATAAATAAGACTTGCTTTAATTGCATTTAAATTTCCATTGATGTCCTTGGTAAGCAACAATTAATAGCCTAATAACAGCAGCAATCTAATACAATGTAAGACTTTTACAAAACACATTTTGGCAGGATGCAAAGTATTGAGTAATTTTTGTTATCGACAAAATCCTAGAAAATATTAAGATATCATTTTTGTCATTTTTACAATACTGCAAAAACCACCACAGTCAGTTCCGATCCTGCAATTTGATTGGCTGACAGACGTCCTAGAAGTGCCAATATTGCAAAATAATGGAATTCTGACTGGAGCTCTTCAAGTACTGCTCCACCACATGCACACGTAACCTAGCAAAGATTCCAGCCATAACAAAGCAGCAACATAAAAGTAAAAAGTTATAATGAGTTAATAAAATATATTCGCTTTAAAAACATTTGTTTTGATTCAAATTTGGAATATGGAACTATTAATGACCAGCCTGACAAGGATTTGGATGCACTGGAAAAGCAGAGAAACGAAGTCAGTACAGTAAATCAGACGTGCTGGACTCTGTATGTATTGACAGCTTAGCTAAAGAGCAACGACACTGAAGTTTTAGTACCATTAACAAAAATGAACGAGTCGGCTTCTATATTGTTCTTATGGATCATTCAGAAATGTAAATGGAGAGTTACACAGCATCAGCAGCTTCATTGGTTCTGTCGCCTCTATTCTTGCTTATTTTCTTCACAACGCCCACAAAGACGCTGTCTGTTGGTGGAAACTCAGTTTTTCATTAAACACCATGCGTGGCTGATCCGCTGGCTGATTGATTATCCTGGTTCAAAGCACACACCGTTGCATCAGGTGTTAAAACAAATAATCTTACTCCTATTGATTTGTATAGCTCATCATTTCCATGCAGTGACTAGGCCTGTCAGTTACTAACTACATGATACTGTCAGCTAGATTCCTGCTTCTCAAACTAGAAGTGACATTGAAGTGTTAAAATCAGCAGTGAAGCTGCTATGCCATCGTGCAATTAGACTGTCACTGTCAGTGCTATGCTTGGAATGATCCACCACCATGTACTATCGTATAAACCCTAGAGTATAAATGTCTGAAGCATAATAGAATGTTTTGATGTAATACATTTATCATGGCCTGGGGCACCTCTTTGTGAACATTTGTGAACATTTTCTATATTTCTGCATGAATACGAACTAAAGATTTTCACTTCAAGTTCATTTCAAATTCTAAAAGTAGAGTAAAAGGAGAAACTAATTAAATGACTGAGAGAAAAAAAATATTATACTTGGTTATTTATTTAGTGAGGAAAATGATCCAATATCTATGAGTAGCAAAAGTATGTAAACCTTTGCTTTCAGTAGCTGGTGTGACTCCACTGTAACTGCACCTGGGACCTGTTGATCAGTTCTGCACAGTGGCTTGGAGGCAGTTTAGCACATTTTTCTGTACAGAACAATTTAGACTCTGTGATATTGGAGGGTTTCCTAAATGAACCACTCATTTCAGTCCTTCTACACATGAATTGAGATAGCACATTGACTTGGGCCATTCCAAGACCATCCTTTTGTGTGGTGGGCTTAGGGTTGTTGCCTTGCTCACGTTCTAGAGTTAGATGTACCCGTGTTCTGTAGATTTTTGTTAGTATAATTTCAGAATTCATTGTTCTATCAATCAGACCAAGCTCTTTTAACCACTTCTCATTTAAACTAAAAAGGTTCTATTTTGGTTTTATCTTCCACGAAACATTTTTCCACGAGGCCTTCTGGCTTGTCTTTGTGATCTTCTGCAGTCAGGGAGCAATGTCCTTTTGGAGCACAGTGGCTTTCTCTTTGCAGTCATGCCATGCACATTGTTGTTCAGTGTTCTCCTCATGGTGGACTCAAGAACATTAACATTAACCAATGTGAGAGGCCTTTAGGTGCTTAGAAGGTACCTTGGGTTTCGTTGTGATCTCGCAGACTATTACACACCTTCTTCTTGGAGTGATCTTTGTTGGTCAATCACTATTCCCACTATTTCCATTTGTAAACAATCTGTCTGACTGTGGAGTCAAACACTTTAGAGATGGCTGTGTTACCTTTTTCAGTCCGATGAGCATCAATAACGGGTTTTTTTTCCCTGAGGTCCTCATAAATCTCCTTTGTTTGTGCCATGATACACTGCCACGAGTCTGGTAGATCTGTTTTTTAAACACAGTAGTGCACCCACTCACACCTGAATCTCATTCCATTAAGTGTAAACAACCTTCCACCTTTAAATCAGATGCTGAGTTTCACAAACTTTTGACACTGACATATGAAATATTAGATAGGTAATATTTCAAAAAAATAAATGGCCATATAATAATATTATAATAATGTTTTTGTCTCATTTGTTTATTTGGGTTTTTTTATCTACTTCTTTTAACAATTGTATGAAAATGTGATGTTGTTTCAGGTTATATTAATGCAGAAAAAATACAGAAAACTTTTCACACCTCTCAGCTGCTATGTTGTCAGATCCTGAGGAGGAAGTCAGTTAGATCTGAAATTTGTACTAAATATTGCTTTGTTTCCATTTAGTATGGCAGCAACTGATCATTTCATTTTCAAAATAGTTTTTTTTTATATTCTTTATGGAAAACTAAAGCACAATATGCGATTCATAACAGATGTAACGAATCACAGTACATCATATGACAGGCTCGTCTGTGAGCCATATCCTCAGCATGTCCAGATGAAGCAGGTAAAACTTTTCTTTGAAATCAATGCCGCAAACAAAGAACTTTTTTATTGTGGTTCTGTATCCATGTAGCTACATTTTCCCAGAGCCACCTCTTGCTCTGATAGAACAGGCAACCAACTTGTACCATGTTTTAAATAATGTCAGTTGTAGAGGGTTCATAAGAGTGTAGAAAATTGTACATATTCGAAGCAGCCCTCTCGTTTAAACACAATATGTTTACCTGAAGAAAAATTTGATGAGGCCTTGAACCTAATTTATAACCAATATCTAAGTGTTATTTTGTATCATTAAATCTTGTATACTCTGTAAATAACTCAAGTTTTTCCATTTTGAAGAAATACAGATACTGGAGATGTCAATATCACCAACAGACTTCCATAACGGTTTTGGGTTGAGTTTTGTGCTTGAGAGCTATTTTTACAATTTGACGCTGCACTGATGTAGCACATACATGCTGCTGTGAGATGTATAGTACTGATATGTATAGGACATCATTTATGCTAAGATGAAGAACTAGCTTCACAGGTTAATGGAACTTCTTGTCTATTTATTAAAGAAAAACAAAAATTAACTTCCTTGATGATGTGATCTTGTACCTGAAAAATTAGTGACAAGGTTTTCAAAGAAAACACGGTGTTGTAATTTCATGTAAATGGAAAGGAATCTTAACATTACCCATCACTGATCACTATATTAGGTACACCTGTTCCATTTCCCATATAGAAGCTCTTTGTAGTTCTACAATTACAGACTGTAGTCCATCTGTTTTTCTGCTTGCTTTTAGTCCCCTTTACTCTGTTCTGGACCACCACAGATTAGGTACTATTTGGGTAGTGGATCATTCTCAGCACTGCAGTGACACCGATTGTGTTAGTGTGTTGTGCTGGTACATAGCTGGTACTGTGTGCTACACAGCAGTGCTAGTGCTGGTTTTAAACACAGTTTTCAGTCACTGTGCACTTTATTAGATATTCCATAATATAGATATACCACTTACCATATTGCTCCTCTTTGTAGATGTTAAGTCAGAGACAATAGCTCATCTGTTGTTGCACAGTTTGTGTTAGTCATCCACTAATCCTTCATCAGTGCCACAGGACACTGCCTACAGGATGCTGGTGGCTGGACATTTTTCAGTCCAGCGGTGACACTGATGTGTTTAAAAACCTCCAGCGGCACTGCTGTGTCTGAGCCAGTCATACCAGCTCAACACACACTAACACACCACCACCACATCAGTGTCACTGCAGAGCTGAGAATGATCCACCGCCCAAATAGTACCCGATCTTTGGTGGGCCTGTGAGGGTTCTGACCATTAGAGAACAGAATAAAGGGGACTAACAAAGTATGGACTACAGTCTGTAACTGTAGAACTACAAAGTGCTTCTATATTGCTAATAGGTACGTAAAAAGTATACAATCATACAGTCACCACAGACATGAGCAGTAGAACTGGTCATACTGATGAGCTCAGCATTTTCAACATGAGACATCTGTGTAAGAGTTTATAATGTGCAGTAGAAATATCAGGGAGGAAAATAAGCTACTACCACTACCCCGTTCCAAACTGCATCTAGCATCCCTGGCAAAAATGACAGAATCAGCACACTTGTCACCCAGGATGGTCACCCAGCTTTTTCAGCAAGTTTTTATTATATAGCTGAACAGTCTGGCTTTATAAAGCACACCTCAAACTAATGAAATTTAATTATTTTAATTAATGGCACTTTTTCAAGATCAAGCAGGGGGGAAAAACAAACAAACAATGGAATCTTCAACAACAACTAGTTTCAAAAAGTTTGCTTTTTGAAAAGAAAAATTACAGACAATGTCAAGATGAACACAACCATAATATCAGATTTGCTGTATCACCTAAGAATTTGGAAAAACTAATGTATTACATTTTATTAAATCAAATTATGTTTAATTGCATAATGATGCTGATACAGGTATGCACTGTTTAATGTCTGCATTATGTTCTGTGAAACAGGACTCTGACCCATATGGATGTTGACCGGACATTACAATGTTCACATAGTAGTTTAGAAACTTTTGTACATAGTGTTTTATATACACAATAATAATTAAAACACACATTATTAACGTCTTGATGCATGCTCAATGATCCAGGTAAGAAAATCCAAGAAGTTGAATCTGTTCATCTGGACATAGATTTTATTGGAGAAACGTTTCGTCACTCATCTAAGTGACTTCTTCAGTCTCAGCAGTTGGAAAACTTCCCCAATCTTATATACAGCACGTTGCATAACGAACTGGTACCAGTTTTCCAACTGATGAGCACTGAAGAAGTCACTAGATGAGTGACGAAACCGTTTCTCCAAAAAATCTATGTCCAGATGAACAGATTCAACTTCTTGGACAACATTATTAACATAATATTACACATTATATTAAAGAAAATATTTAGTACAGTACTGTTGCTGTACAATACAGTCCAGTGGGACAAAAACGTATTTAGTCAGCCACTGATTTGCAAGTTCTCCTAATTAGAAAGATTGAGAGGGTCTGTAATTATCATCATAGCTACACTTCAACTATGAGAGACAAAATGAGAAAAAAAATCCAGGAAATCACATTGTAGGATTTTTAAAGAATTTAATTGTAAATCATGGTGGAAAATAAGTATTTGGTCACCCACAAACAAGCAAGATGTCTGGCTCTCACAGACCTGTAAATTCTTCTTTAAGAAGCTCTTCTGTCCTCCACTCGTTACCTGTATTAATGGCACCTGTTTGACCTCATTATCTGTATAATAGAAACCTGTCCACAGCCTCAAACAGTCAGACTCCAAACTCAACCATGGCCAAGACCAAAGAGCTGTGGAAGGAGACCAGGAAGAAAATTGTAGACCCGCACCAGGCTGGGAAGAGTGAATCTACAATAGGCAAACAGGTTAGTGTGAATAAATCAGCTGTGGGAGCAATTGTAAGAAAATGGAAGACATACAAGACCACTGGTAATCTCCCTCAATCTGGGGCTCCATGCAAGATCTCATCCTGTGGAGTCAAAATGATCATGAGAACAGTGAGCAAAAATCCCAGAACTACACGGAGGGACCTGATGAATGACCTGCAGAGAGCTGGGACCAAAGTAACAAAGGCTACCATCAGTAACACACTACACCGAGAGGGACTCAGATCCTGCAGTGCCAGGCGTGTCTCCCTGCTTAAGCCAGTACATGTCCAGGCCCGTCTGAAGTTTGCCAGAGAGCATATGGATGATCCAGAAGAGGATTGGGAGAATATCATGTGGTGAGATGAAACAAAAATCGAACTTTGTAAAAAACACAAACTAGTCGTGTTTGGGGGTCAGAAAAATTCTGAGTTGCACCCTACCTACTGTGAAGCATGGGGGTGGAACCTCATGCTTTGGGGCTGTTTTCTGCAGAGCGGAACAGGACGGACTGATTCGTGTTAAGGGAAGAATGGAAACGGGGCCATGTGTGTGAGATTTTAAGCCAAAACACCTCATTCCATCAGTGAGAGGAATTGAAGATGGAACATGGCTGGGTCTTTCCAGGCATGACAATGACATCCCGGAACACACCGCCGGGCTATGAAGGAGTGGTCCGGGAAAAAAGCATTTCAGGTCTGGGAGTGGCCCTAGCCGTCTCCAGACCTTCAATCCCATAGAAAATGTGTTCAAAGTCTGTGTTGCCCAGCAACAGTCCCAAAACATCACTGCTCTAGAGGAGATCTGCATGGAGGAATGGGCCAAAATACCAGCTACAGTATGTGCCAACCTGGTGAAGACTTACAGGAAACGTTTGACCTCTGTCATTGCCAACAAAGGTTATGTTACAAAGTATTGAGTTGAACTTTTGTTATTGGCCAAATACTTATTTTCCACCATAATTTACCACCATAATTTACAATAAAATTCTTTAAAAATCCTACAATGTGATTTCCTCATCTTTCTAAGTAGGAGAACTTGCACAATCAGTGGCTGACTAAATACTTTTTTTGCCCCACTGTAATTATTATGTTTGTATCTTTCATAAAACTCGAAACACTTAATGAAAAATACAGGAATGTTCCATGAGGTTTTCTGCCTGCGATTTTCTCTTGACACAAGGGTTCACACACACTAGTTTTCTGTCATTGAGACATGCATAGTATATATATTTTATTCATGTTTGAATGACACACACATACACCATCATCATCAGAAGTCCAGTGTGAATGAAGAACATGATCTTTCAGTGACATGTTGCACTTTATGGTTTTGCGTGCTTTATGCATGTTGTCAATCAGCTCAGTGTAGTTTGGTACTCTGTAGTTGCCTAAAAATTTCTCAGTATCCTTAAATGCCTTCCAAACTATTTTATCTTCAAACTCACTGTCTGATATGTGGATCATTACAAATGACTCCCTAAATCTTGGCAACAGTAATTCTTGGAAACATCTGTCTCAATTAGTGAAATCCATCACCTTCTTTGTTCATCTTTTTTCTTCATTTCAAATTTACCACGTGGAATTGAAAGCATTGGTTGAAATGGAATAAAACATGTATATTGAACACAAGGACAGTGGGGGAAAACATTCTCTGGATGAAGTTCCAGTGAAAGGAAATCTTATCTTGACTAGAATTTGACTGGCCTGCACAGTGCCCTGACCCCAACCCAACCCAACCAAACCCAAAACCTCAGAGATAAAAATTAAAACAACTAAAGCTTTTGTGGGTGAATAGAAGCAAATCCTCACAGTCATGATACAAAAACTATTAGAAAGTCTTCCCACAAGCAGGTCTTTATAGCAACAAAAGAGGACCAGCCCCGGTCTTCTCTCTGTCAGGCAAGACAATCATGTCAAAAAAATTACAGATAGAACAAGTGAATTTGGCTTTGATGGGACATTTTGGAAAAATGACAAAAAGTCATATGCACTTTAAGTGTGATATCATAATTTGCAATTTTGAAAAAAAGTTTAACATCAGAAAATACATACTTAATAATGAGTTACTGTCATCATTCCTGTCAGTTACTCTCTGGTTTCTCCATACATTCCAAAGACATGCATGTTAGGTTGACTGGTGTATCTAAAGTGCCCTTAGAGTGTGATTGTGTGAGTGCCCTACGATGGATCGGTGCCCTGTCCAAGGTTCTTCCTGCTGTGTGCTGTTTTCAGCTAGACTTGGAGCTGATGCCGTATGTTTCCATCATGTTGTCTGTTCTCTGTTTAAAAGTGGTCGTTGCAATGCTCACCACGTTCTCTACACACACACACTCGTTCTCTCCCAGCTCGTGGAGAACCTGTACTCTCAGTTCCTGCAGGAACTGACCTTTCTGCTGGCTCAAATCCCTCGCCAAGTCCTTCAACACCGCACCACAAGGTTTATGCTCTAATGCAATCAAAGAAATGAAATCATTTATAATTCATACATTTAAGGTGTCATAAATTGACAGCACAATGACTGCACAACCCAGTGTCACAACTGCTCATAGAAAAGATATACATTATTGTATTAAGTAACTGGCAGAATCTTAGAAGCAATAACATTCCCTGTAGCTGCTGGTCAGACTGTCATTACTGTTTTTTTTTTTTTTTTAACACAATAACAGCCATGCCACAGTATCTTTGTTGCTAGACGCAGATGTCTGAATATGTGTCCAAACAACTGAAAACTTGCAGTTACATCAGCATGAAGGAAGTACTGTTGTGGGATAATCTTAGGGTTTCCACCATGATTTTGCAGTGACTGGTTAAATTTGAGATAATCAAAGCAAATTCACAATAGCAAGCTTAAACCCTACACATTAAAAAGTGTCAATACTTGACATGGTGTATGTTTTGATTTGAAGTTTTTATCCTCCAATTGTCATGCTGTTTTGTGCGCAGGGCAGTTTGCGTGTACAGGTTGCACTGTTATCTTTCGCATACATTCTATGTAACGGCCACTGACCAAAACGGACCACTGACCAGCCACAGAAGTGTGAATAGTGTTTTATTTTAAACCAATAATAATTACATTTGTAAGTTCTCTACACAATATCTTATCATCTTTGCATCTTATAGCACTGTAAAACACTTCCCAAAAACGAAAAGAAGGTTGCTGGAACAATACCATGGGGTTTTGTGCACTTTTCTAGACGGTGATTTTCTCATTCTGTCAGCAGGGTGGTTCACAAGGGTTCACTCATACTTATTTCCTATTATAATTCTTACAACTTCGGCCATTTAAGCCAACAGACATTTGACGGGCTGAATGTTAAACAGTGCATACCTGCATGCTCGCATATCAATAATTTTACTGCCACTATTCTTATTAGTACCAACAGTATTCATAGTACCATTATAATCGGTAGTTATACAATTACCTCTGGCTCTAATCATGACTTGAGAGACTAGCTTCCTGCAACACTGATCCACTTGATGAACAACACTGGAGGCACATCGTTCTCTATCTGCCTCCTAAGAAAGAGATGAAAATAATTACATGGATTGTTTACAAGAACCAAAAAGAAACAACTACAGTGCGGCAAAAAAAGTATTTAGTCAGCCACTGATTGTGCAAGTTCTCCTAGTTAGAAAGATGAGAGAGGTCTGTAATTTTCATCATAGGTACACTTCAACTATGAGAGACAAAATGAGAAATAAAAATCCAGGAATCACATTGTGGGATTTTAAATTATAATTGAAATATGGTTGCATTAGGATGGTCAATGTAACAGAAACCTTTGTTGGCAATGACAGAGGGTTCAAATGTTTCCTGTAAGTCTTCACCAGGTTGGACAACACAGTGAGTTTGGGGGCAACACGGACTTTCAACTCCCTCCACAAATTTTCAATGGGGTTGAGGTGTGGAGACTGGCTAGGCCACTCCAGGACCTTGAAATGCTTTTTACGGAGCCACTCCTTCGTTGCCTGAGCGGTGTGCTTTGGCTCATTGTCATGCTGGAAGACCCAGCCATGTTCCATCTTCAATGCTCTCACTTATGGAAAGAGGTGTTGGCTTAAAATCTCACTATACATGGCCCCATTCATTCTTCCTTTAACACGGATCAGTCGTCCTGTCCCCTTTGCAGAAAAACATCCCCAAAGCATGATGTTTTCCACCCCCATGCTTCCCAATAGGTATGGCGCAACTCAGAATTCTTCTTCTTCCAAACATGGCGAGTTGAGTTTTTGTCAAAAAGTTCTATATTGGTTTTTTCTGACCACATGATATTTTCCCAGTCCTCTTCTGGATCACCCATATGCTCTCTGGCAAACTTCTGATGGGCCTGGACATGTACTGGTTTAAACAGAGGGGCACGCCTGGCACGCCTGAGTCCCTCTCAGCATAGTGTGTTACTGATGGTAGCTTTGTTACTTTGGTCCCAGCTCTCTGCAGGTCATTCATCAGGTCCCTCCATGTAGTTCTGGGATTTTTGCTCAACGTTCTCATGATCATTTTGACCCCACAGGATGAGATCTTGTGTGGGGCCCCAGATCGATCAATGGTCTTGTATGGCTTCCATTTTCTTACAATTGCTCCCACAGTTGATTTATTCACACCAACCTGCTTGCCTATTGTAGATTCACTCGTCACAGCCTGCTGCAGGTCCACAATTTTCATCCTGGTGCCCTTCCACAGCTCTTTGGTCTTGAGTTTGGAGTCTGACTGTTTGAGGCTGTGGACAGGTGTCTTTTATACAGATAAGGAAGTCAAACAGGTGCCATTAATACAGGTAATGAGTGGAGGACAGAAGAGCTTGTTAAAGAAGAAGTTAGAGGTCAGAGGCCAGAAGTCTTGCTTGTTTGTGGGTGACCAAATACTTATTTCTCACCATGATTTACAATTAAATTATTTAAAAATCCTACAATGTGATTTCCTGGATTTTTTCTCATTTTTCTCTCCCAGTTGAAGGGTCCGATGAGTGGCTGGACACAAATTTTTTTTTTTTGCCCCACTGTATAATAATAACCCAAAAGTAGTATGGGACATCAGGGAATTAATTTGCAATAAGCACTTATAGTCTGCTCTAACAAGCCCTGCTGTTTTTGCTGTATGGACTAAAGAGCTCAGGAGGGAAAGATACAATAAGCCACACACATGTTTTTTATACACTGACGGGCCAAAACACAAAACAACCAACTGTTGCTACCCTCATGTCCATTTTGCAGTCAACTTACTATATAGTTCTACGTTAGTTGTACAAAACAGAATGCGATTAAATGAGATAAAAATATTATAATTCGCGTCATTTATATTGAGGAAAATGATCCAATATTACATATTAGTGAGTGGCAAAAAGTTTGTGAGCCTTTGCTTTCAGTATCTACCACACCATATTTTCCACAGATGGGACAAGGCCCATATAACGGGAACGCAGTGTTTTACTTTCTCCAAAACATAACACTTTTCTTTTACACAATTTTTGTTTTTTAAAATTCTATTTTGGTCTCATCCTCACAAAACATTCTTCCAAAGCCTTCGGGTCGTCCACGTGATCTTTAGCCGATGCAGGACGCGCAGCATGTTCTTTTTGGGGAGCCGTGGCTTTCTCCTGCAACCCTGCCATGACACATTGTTGTTCAGTGGTTCTTCTGATGGTGGGACTCATGAATTTAACATTAGCCAATGTGAGAGAGGCCTTTAGTTGCTTAGAAGTTACTCTGGGGTGACCTCACCAACTATTACACGCCTTGCTCTTGGAGTGATTTTTGTTGGTCGACCACTCCTGGGGAGGGTAACAGTGGTTCTGAATTTCTGCCATTTGTACACAATCTGTCTGACTGTGGATTGGTGGAGTCCAAAGTCTTTAGAGATGGTTTTGTAACCTTTTCCAGCCTGATGAGCATCAACAACTCAGAAATCTTATTTGTTCGTTCCATGATACACTTTCACATACGTGTGTTGTGAAGAGCAGACTTTGATAAATCCCTGTTATTTAAATACAACAGGGTGCCCACTCACACCTGATTGATTGAAAACACCTGACTCTAATTTCACCTTCAAATTATGCTAACCTAGAGGGTTCACATACTTTTTGCCACTCAATAATATTGGATCATTTTCCTCAATAAATAAATGACCAAGCCAAGTATAATATTTGTCTATTTGTAATGGGTTTCTTATCTATTTTAGGACTAGGATGTTTTAGGTCATATTTATGCAGAAATATAGAAAATTCTAAAGGGTTCACAAACTTTCAAGCCCCACTGTATAACAAAATAACAATAACAAAGCAAGTTGAATATTTAAGTCACATAACCAACTAATAAATAAAAGTATTGTACAAAGAGTCCTTGTGTTCAAACCAGATGCTACAACTTCCCAGAAGAGACAGACCACTGAAAAACTAATGTAAGGCCCAACTGTAGTTGTGTCACATAAGTGGTGATCTGTCAGTCTGGAACTCAAGCAGACCGAATGAAAAATTGCAACGTGCTGGAGGGCCATGAATAATGTATTCTTAAGACTGAGGCCATGGGCCAGTTAAAATGTGTCCGCGGGCTGCATTTGGACAGACTTTGGACAGTCCTGCTGTAGATGGATGGACTTGACTGGCCTTAAAGGGAGCAGTCCATTGCCTCTTTTGCAAGGAACGATGGGCAAATATTCTCCGGTCTAGATGTGCAAAGCAAGTAAAGGCATATCCAAACAGACTGATGGCTGTAATGAAAGCTAAAGGTTGGCTATTTTCTGATCCTGGTATATAAGGCTTTAGTTTAGTATTAGTTTTCAAGACTAAGTTTTTTTCCTCATAACTTTGGTTTAAGACAAAATGTATAAAGTAAAATCTGGAAAAATATATTTTAATAGGATTTGATAGCAGACTGAATGACAAAAAATGGGGTATAATTTTTGGCAGGCACTGGATCATCTACATAATACGTTAAAATAATACTGGTAAATCACACAAAGCATCTCATACCCTCTGTTCTGAATCATCCTGAACTGGACTCAGAGGGCTCTCCATGGATGACGAAATCAAGTGTAGTAGCATCTGCCTACCGTGAAGAAAAAAAAGATGAAAAATATCCTTATTAACATAACATATGTGACATGTTCATTATTTTCACGTACAGGTATGCGCTGTATAATATCTGCATTACATTCTGTGAAACAGGACGTTGGCCGAAATGACCAGACATTACCATAGTCACAGTTTTTTATGCTACTGTAATGTAAATATAAAGAGTATTTTCATAAGATACAACACGGAAGTTCAGCCAGATGAAACAGAGACTCAATGAGTGAATGTGAACCAGATTGTACAGTTATAGGTTAGAGAGAATATACAGGTAGGTGTGGAGACAAAGAAAGAAGTACTACTACTAATAGGACAGGCACATACAAACACCATAACATTGATACAATCTTACAATCCAAGCCATTGTGGGTTAAGGGTCTTGCTCAAGGACCCAACAGTGGCAGTTTGGCAGAGGTGGGATTTGAACCCTGGACCTTTTGGTCCATGGTCCAGTACCTTAACCGCTTGTTTAAAAAGTCTCTAAACACATCAACCGAGTTAGAACAGTCTAACGAGCAAGCGAGAGCACGACTGTTAAGATAGTGAGCTTTCGAGTGAATGACAGACTTCTGCTCTTAAACGCTTAACTCCCTCCACAGTGTTAACTGGCTGTTGAGGTAACCAGTTGTTTCCAGCCGCAACGTCCTTAATTAACATACAGATTTTTATTCCCTTTAAAATTGATTAACATTTTTAAGACCTCAGCCTTTAAAGCGAACGGACATTGATTGGATAGACATTAAATGGCGCATACATGTATATATGTTACAACCAAACTAGCAGTTTAGGCCATTCACAGACAGTCAGACTTTGTGTATCAATCCTCTAGCCCTCTTCATTAGGCTCAGTTTCTGAACACAGGACATTGCAGGCTGGATATTTTTGGTAGCTGGACTAAATCTCCACTCAGCAGTGACACTGAGGTGTTAAAAATACCAGCTTCCTTGCTGCAGCACACGTACAACCCTGCCATTATCATCTCAGTGTCAGTGCTGCACTGAGAATAGTCAACCAGCATCCATCACATTTTTAATACACTCAATCATCATCACACTGCTTTTTCATTGGGGCTGGTTGCACTACATCTTTCTGTCTTATACTACTGTATGCTAACCAAACTGCTACTGATGGTTGCAATAACATTTTTTCTCAGCACTTCATCTTAGGTCACCAGGTCTAGATTAACTGGCAGTGCAGCTACAGTGGGAATGTATGGAAAACAGTGTAAATGCTTCACAGATAGTGAAGGTATCCTGAATAACAACTGTGTGTGTTACAACATACACTGCCAGGACCTTAGCTCTGAATTTTTCGATCTGAACAGGGAATAAAAACAACACCTCTGGATACATGATGGACCTACATGTGTGTATCGGTGACATGGGGCGAGCCATCCAGAGTCATGCTGTTTTTTTCCCAGCTATTCTTCACTGTGTTTGGAGGCTCCATGCGTTTAGACATCTCACTGATGACACTACCCATCACCAGCTGACCTCTGAGCTCGTTTCTATGGAGACACACTTCGAGCGGACACCGTAGGTACACCTGGCAGAACCCCACAGAATCTGCAGGCAGAAGGAGAGAAAGAGAGAGTGTGAGATTATGCCCTGTTAGCTATACTGTTATTGGAAGTCTGGTGTTTTGGAGTTATGTCTGACAATCAGGTACACACACAGACACAGAGACACACACACACGTTCTCTGATTAGGTTAGATCCTTATGAATACTTCTTGCTGTAGGAGAACCACACACACACACACACACAAATAAAATCAACACGGAAAAGTGAGGGAGAGAGAATCAAGCTGACATCACAAAGTATGAAGTGTTTTGCTTGAAGATGCCAGCTTGAGGTAGGGATTCTCCAATAATGTGATTATAATAATGGATACAGGAGCACCCATTATGAGGCACATCCAGGTGGCCGGGTTTTACCTGCTACATTACAGTGGTGCTTGAAGTTTGTGAACCCTTTAGAATTTTCCATATTTTTGAATAAATATAACTTTAAACATCATCAGATTTTCATACAAGTCCTAAAAGTAGATAAAGAGAACCCAGTTAAACAAATGAGACACAAATATTATACTTGGTCATTTATTTATTGAGGAAAATGATCCAATATTACATATTAGTGAGTGGCAAAAGTATGTGAACCTTTGCTTTCAGTGTTTCAGGTCCTTCCACAACATTTCCATTGGATGAAGGTCAGGACTTTGGCTTGGCCATTCCAAAACATGAACTTTATTCTTCTTTAACCAT
>JAJAGP010003994.1:0-11804 GCA_025084515.1 Ancistrus triradiatus | reverse complement strand
GATGGACCACAGTCTGCAAGTGTAGACCTACAAAGTGCATCTATATGGTCAGTGGAATGGACAGTGAGTGCAGAAACAAGGAGGTGTACCTAATAAAAGTGTATGTTGTGGCGTCATCATGAACGCATCTCTGTTAGGAAAATCTCCTCAACATACTTTAATATAGGTTGGATTTTAGTGCTTTATATTTTTACACAGTGCAGCGATTACACTGCATTATTGCAGGTGGGACTTTTCTGAGTCTTCACCGTGTTACACCACCAACTCTTGAGTTTTAAATGCATACACAATATTTATCATTAGTCACGGTGTTGTTTAAACAGAGTAAAAAGACGACCGATTCATGTATTCACCTTTCCAAAGATCCTCACCAAGGGCGCCGCCATGATGCTGGAACTGTTTACATACGGGTTCCTTTCGCTTGCACGGCAGAAATACACTCTGTTCTGGGGAGGGAAATTATCTGCCAATAACATATTTTCTTATTAAAACTACATGTTGAATTGAATATATACATAATTATGTATTAGCGCTTTGACAGTGACATTATTATGTATTAGAGTGTTGACAGTGACAGTGCCTGTGCGCTTTTTTTAATTGATAGGAACCGAAGTCTCGGTTTTTCAGCCCAACGGACAGAATTTCTAACTACACCACAGGGGCATCGTGTTTTTCACACCCGTATTTGGTACAAATCCATCCTGATGTATTCTGATTGGATAATATTCCATGCTGAAGCAAACTAACTGTCCAATTGAAGACCTTGAATTAATTGAATTAACCTAATGCATGAATTTGGGATGTGGGAGGACACCAGAGTACCTGGAGTAAACGCACAGGACATGCAAACTCCACACAGGCAGAGGCCACGGTGGTGGACAACCCTCGTTTACATGGATCAGTTGTTAACCACAAACAGACATAGACTGGTGCTTGGCAGAACCATGCAGGATAAAGAAGTCAGAAACATATATTCAAATGTAATGATGTGTCTCACAAGATCAGAATAGTCCAGCTGATGATATTTTCTTTGTTGTTTTATGTATGTGACAGGTGGACAATAAAAAATGCCACCCCAAATAAAAAAAAAAAGTTGGGATGGTATGGAAAATGCAAAGAAATGAAAAACGCTGTGTCCCTTAAATGTACTTTTATTTCATTGCAGACAGTATGATTCCAAGATAGCTTATGTTTTTTTTCCTGGTCTACTTAATTTCTTTTGTTAAGAAACATCCATTCCTGCATTTCAGGACAACAAGACAATGCAAGACAAGCCAAATCAGAAAAAGGTAAGACTGAAATATTCAAATCCCTTCCAATCTTTCTTTGAGGAACATTGGTTTTAAACATTTCAATAATTTTCTCACGGCTTTGTTGAGAAACTGGAGATAATCTTCCCCTCTTTTCTTCACAAAGATTCAGCATTTTGTGGATACTGCTTTTCTTTTTGCCTCATTACTAACCTTAAATTACCCCTGTTCCAACTTTTTTGGAATGTGTTGCAGGCCTGAAATGCAGGAATGAATGTTTATTAACACATTAATGAAGTTGACCACAGAATTATTTTAATGTTCCATACCGTTCTAACATTTTCTGACTTTTGCTGTGTGTACCCTCCTGCCAGTAGCAATGTGTCAAGAATAATCCTAGGGTTCCAATTTGCTCTTCATTAGGTGCCTGACTAGAATTGCCTAAATAATAATAAAAAAAGATTATGGTTAGTATAAAATACATAAAATAGATAACTTTAAAAAAGCTAAAATAACGAGCCTGTTTTTAAAATGTAGTGAGAAAAAAGTAAAAGTAAAAAGTATTACGTTACAAAAATAATCAAGTAATGTACACATTCCTAAAAAATACTTAAGTATTTGCCACCTCTGATTTGAACATCAAATATTGGACACCTTGAACCAATGTTAGATGCCTCATTTGTTTTGAAATCTAGCAAATCGATGCACTCATTTTGTACTCATTAGCACTTTTAAAGCCGATACATACTGTTAAATGGATAAAATAGAACTCATTTTCACTGCTTTTTAATTGAGTAAGACACATCATAGTCAAGCTTTTGTCAACCTTGAACTTGGCAACAATGAAATGTCAAACTTTTCATTGTTCGTAGTATTTTGTGCAGTATTATGTAATATATACAAAGAGCGGATTGGTACAACAAAAGTGAAAAGGATGGAAAAAGTATTATTTGAAGAGGCGAGTTTCAAACTTTTGCAGAAGGACGACAGACACTGAGCTGTTCTAACTGGTGTAGGAAGCTCATTCCATGAACCAGAACTGTGAAACTTGACTTTGGGGAAAGTTTACCTCTCAGAGAAGGCTGTATCAGATGTCCTGAAGCTGAAGACCTGAGCTGGCTTTCATGTTTGTACACAGTAGATTACATATACCATTTTGGCAGTGTTTTAGCAGTGGTATAGTGATCATATGTAAGTACTTCAGCCTCTGTATTAAAATACAATCAGAAAATACAGTAAATTTGTATGCAGTACTAATACACTGAAATAAACAGCTTATGTAGGCTGCAGTGGTAAGCATTATGTGACCTCCCCTTAAACACTGAGCAATAGCAGCATCTGGCAGCTTCAACACAGTACCAAGTTGAACCATCTACAGTCCGAAGAGGCTTGATCAGGAATGATCGTTTTGGAAGGGTGGTAACCAAGATACCAGGGTGAAAAGGCTAAGATATGCTAAAGTTCACAAAGATTGGATCGAAGATAAATGGAAAAGAGTATTATTAAATCTTTGGGTCCAGTTGTCAACAATATATTATATATGGTCATTATACCCTTGCTGAAACAAATCTAGAGGTAGCCTAAGACCTTTGCACAGTACTGTATATAACATGGAGCATAACCTTTCAAGATCTGGAAAACTAGGACAATAGACTTAATTTTGGTCAGAAAAACTGAGGTTGTTGTCCAGAATCACACCAAATAGTTTGCCTCCTGGACCAGATGGACAGCAGCTGTCTGTGTTGATCAGGAGGTCCAACGTCAGGAGTTCTTTGCAGGGAGGTAGATCAATTCAGTTTTGTCATATTTTACCATCCAGGAAGCAATGTCAGGAAGGCAGTCTGATATGGTTTGTGAAAACTGAAGTCTTGATATCTAATCACTGAGCCCAGTGATATGGTATGGGTGAGCAGAAGTGGGAAAATAACTGATCCCAGAGAGAGTTCTTTTCACACCCTCCCTGACTGATGCCCACCACGCAGCTTCCAGGATTCACAGCAATGTCTTCATCATCCCAAGATGACCGCAGAAAGGACTGTTGTGAAAGTACAATAGGGACAGGGAAACCGAGGTTTTAGTTATCACCAGCTGACACCTCAACTCTGCATGCCTCAATGCTCTAAAGGCAAACACAATCAATTTTCTCTCTTCTCCAATACACAGAGTAAGATCAGTCCCTAAACTGCCATTGCTGACATCAGTGTGCACTTGTAATATGGGGGAACTTGGCCAAGCCAGCACAGGTGGTGTTTGCAAGATGTTCGAAGGTGGTTGGGCAAACTGCTGTCCATCCTCAGAGATGGACAGCAGTTTGCCAGAATCTGCTATAATTGCTGCAAGGTTTATTGTACCAACTAACCAGTTCAAGGAACCACTGGAGACTCTTCAGGTCAGTGAAAGAAGGATATTGGGTAATGGTGTTGACTTTTTCTGGGTCACAAACACCTCAGGCTTAGCAAGGAGAGCTAGAGTTTAAAAAGGTGGCATTTCCTGTCTTTGAGAGCGAGGTGGTTCTTTCAGAGCTTCTGGAAAATGGCCTTCAGGTCTTTCAGGTATGGTTCTTAACTTCAGGAAGACATAGTGATGTTGTCAATGTGCTCAAAACAAATAGCTCGAATTGCCCCTGGCTTGCACTGATACTACCAGAAGAGACGAAACACCCACAATGACTGCAAAATCATCTTAGAAAAAAGTTTTGAGTTTTTTCTGAAGAGGACTTTCAAGGTTAGCCTTTTGTCTTGTTGCTCCCAAGACAAATACTCTTTGGTGTGATTTCAGTCATTTTCTATAAGGCAATCTTCACTAGTTTGTTGAGACGACTTAATGTTGAGGAGAAATCTGAATAAGCCTGGGGTTGCACACATTCAGAATGCATCTCAGAATGAATCCTCTTCAGTAATGCCTGGTCTCCATTTTAAACATAGTACACAGATACATAGAACATAGACAAAGTGTCTTCAACCTTGATTCTGTACCTGAACTACAGCAGCTTTTCTATCTCTGCCTGATCGTCTGTGACAAGAAAAGCAGAAACACACCTCTGAAGTACCCCATGACTTGATTTTTGAGCAAACTGCAGACCACCAGCTGAAGGCAGGGCTGTTTAGCACCATATTCATCTAACCAGGCAACTCCTGATCATTTAATGGCTGGAGGGATGAGGGACTATGAAATCAGGGATGGAACTCTCTGACTGCATAAACTGAGGTATTGAGTTGTGATTGGTAGTTTGGTTGATGCAGATTGGAAGGTGACAGTCTACTGGAGACAGAGCATTGGTGGAATGAATGGAGAGGTGCCATGTTAATCTCCTGCTGCTCAGCTGTCTTTTCATCAGCTCCTCCCACTTGCTGATCTGGCACTGCATGCATGACACATATCTCTGTCCAGCATCAAATCAGTGTAGTCTTTGAAGTCTTCACCTACCTTATCCAGCACACCATGAAGCCATTATTTGTGATTGAGGGTGCAGTTATTGGATACTGTAAGCTGCTTCTTTCGGCCACCCAAGCTGTTCTTTACGCAGCTGTACTCGCTCAGCAACAGAACTGCCTTCCTTGTCCACTGGCTTGCCTGAATTGGCATCATCCAGTTTCCTGGCATCTAGGAGGCTGGAAATCACTGATCAGGTTTGTGATGTGGCAGTGAGGCCATGCTTCTGTTTTTGTACAGTCCAGAGAGTCTGTGTTAGTAGCCATAGGCGTTTACAGTGTGGTTTCCCCAACCAATGCACATACTCAGTTTAACACAACTCTTTCCACTCTGTGACCCATCAGCATATGCTCACGTCCTGTAAATGGCCAAAGATGTGCATGATTTATACAATTATAAATGAACACAAACATCGACACTCACTCAACATGTGTAAGCGGATCCATGGGTTACTGTGTAGAGTGCAACTTGCAAAACCTCTGCTTGGGCTTCTGCTACTGCCACCTTGGCGTCGCATGCAGCAAGGCACCTTGGGGCATGGGGTGGAGGTTGGTGGTTGGAGGTGGTCTTGTGGGGTCCAGGATATTTATATATAAATATTTAAGTGACAAAATAATAATGATGACAATAAAAAGTAAAGCCAACCTGGACCCCAGCCCAGGGTTGGGGTGGTGGTGGGATTCAAAAGAGGAACTTAGATACTTAGATGAAGATTTCCAATGTATTTTTTATTGGTTACACAAGTGCAGTTCACTCATCAGTAACATAATGATACAGACAAGTTAAACCAGTTATTACTGCAGTGATTCACATCCATTATAAGGCACTTCACTGAAATAATTTGATTTACAGTCATCACTCTGAAATCTGGACTCGGCTTCATCATCTTGTGTGTCCAGGTATGCACCGTTTAACATCCCCCTCAGCAACGTCTGTTCACATTAACGATTTTAAGAATATGTCTTACATATATCTTATTAATGTCTGAATGACAGCGAACCCTTGTCCTGCTGAGAGAAAGAGAATAGCTGTCTTGAAAGGCAGAAAAAAACCATGGTATCACACTGCACTCTTTCTTTACGTGGTTCAAGTTTTATTAAAAAAAAAAAAAGAAAGAAGCTAAACGTTAATGTATTGTACAGTACAATACTATAGTAAATGGTTTAATATTGTGATTTAATTAATACCATTGTTCAAAATATGTGCGAAGTATCTAAATTTCTAAGTAACTACGTCAATGTTCAGTCAGTGTCCATTTGGGTCAACATATCACAGAACGTAATGTGGATGTTAAATAGCACATACCTGTAGTTAAGGTCAGCACCCCAACACTACAGACAACCAGCATCCTAGAACTAACAACCAATCCCCAACCACTTAAGTGGTGCTATTTATAAAGAAATTGGAAGCATAGTCAGGACACAGCATTGATGTAATATATGGACCATAGTAACACACAATGCAGACATGCTCTAAATAAAACGTCTAAAGCTAATGACCAATGGAAAGCTAAATCAAACTGTCTGGATTATTAGTTAATTCGTTCATTAGTTGATGTGAGAAGTGTCAATAAAACCACTTCTCAGTACAACCTGATTACTGTTTGAGAAAGCTCTAAAAACTTTCTGGGCTCCAGTCATTTCAGGTTTAGGATATCACAGCTGTAAAAGTGTCAGTATAGCTTATGTTCCCTATTGTGTTGGCTTACCACAAGGTAGGTTTGGGCCCAGAATGATATTGGACAAATGACTAGCATATGAAGAATCATCATGATGAACTTAGATCAGAGCCACATGTGACAGGTAAGAAAATAAACAATATAGTATGTGTTTCTCACTCTAGTTATGTAACTGCTGTACAGCCTAATTACCTCTTTATATAGCTCCTAATGGCACACGTATAATGATAGCTACTATATATTAATTGCAAATTAATATCCAGTTATTGTCGTTGTAAAATCAGTGTTACATCATTGCAAGATTTCTGCAGTCAGACCGCCAGTGGAATGGTCTCACACAGTCTTTACTGGGAGAAATATGCTGGTTTCCATGAAACTAGAGATGTAAGGCTAATATCAGTTTGACAGTAGAGTGTGTCAGTAAAAAGAAAAGGTCTTCATTGTACCCACTAACATCTGGATAATTTTGAAACAGCAAATGACCTAAAACGTCTTCAAAATGTGGGAGGAAACATTAAAGTGAAACAATAATAATATCAATAATATAGGTTCTTATTTAAATTAATCACAATATTCGATAACATCCATTGTCGGCACAAGCCTACCACAAGGACACTCTGGACAGCTGTGCAGAAGTGAGCCGAGCAACAGCGCCCCGAGTTCGCCAATGGACTAAGCATTTTGTTTTTATTTTTCACTCCCACTACATTATTCAATAATTTACATAAGATATTCAACACTTTATTATAAAATAAGCTTTGTGTTAATGATTTTGCCCAATCATAGATTAATGTAAGTGTTTTAAGCATGTTTAAGGTCCTCAGTTCAAGACACATTCAAAATATGATAGCCTGTTCAGTATGTAACCCCACTGTAAATCAGGGAGCACCTGTACAATACAACTCCTTTAATGCGTATAATGCCTCATACAGGGTGGATTTTCTGGGTGTCTGGAACAGATTCATTAAATCTAAAATTTAATTAAAATTTTGCTCAGTACTCAACAAGCCTTGTGGAACGAATTAACACGTTCTGCTGTACATTTAATTAGTTGTGATGTGAGTCAATTAAGTTTATCATTGAGATTTCAAGATTTCAAGATGTACTAACGTATGCATGAAGCTAACCTCACATCGTCCATTACCTGTTAGCTATATTAGCTTTAAGATCCAGTATTAAAATAAAAAGAAAAAAAAAAAAGAGAGAAAACTTTGGACAATAAACCTCTGGGATTCGGGAAAACTGTGCAAATATATATTTTGGGTCTTAAACAAAACTCTTATTTGTCAACTGCATAGATTCTTAGTCACATGTTTATATTTAAATCATTTAACAGACCCCTTATCCAAAGCAACTTACAATTCATACAGTCGTACAAGCTTCAGTAAAAACAGTTGACGATTAAGGGGCTTGTTCAAGGGCCCAACAGTGGAAGCTTGGGATTGTTTTGATCAATAGCCCAGTACCACACCTGCCACATCTAAGTGCCAATGTATAAATGTGCCTATCAAATGTAGGCCTGTATAAGCTTATTATGCATTTGGTCATCGTTTATCCAGAATGTTGTTCAGTAATGACTGGAAAACTAAACTGGTTACCTTTAGATTACAGTACTTTATAAACACACTGGGAAATACTCATGACCTGTCATTTAACACATTCCTCAAACTCTGGATAACTGAAGATCCAAAGCAGATGATGCTGTGCTTTCAGGAGTCATACTCCTTGTCGATTAGCCTGGCTATTGTGTTGAGTTGAATGTTGCTTGTTCCCTCATAGATGGTGCCTGTAAGAATAATACACTGAGATGAAAGCCTGAATTTTATTAAGAGAAAAATTATTTTATAGGACGTTGTAGCGTTAATAGCTGGATTAAAGTCCCCCAACTCTCTATACCCTCTGTTCAATGGTTGTCAAGCCATAAAACTTTGTGACTCTTTGGAATGTAAAAGGGCCCAACATCTGGACAAGACTGGCTTAACGGGCCAGATAAACAAACATTTTTCTCAAAAACAACAGAAGAAACTTAGGACATGGGCCAAGCCCCGGATAACCTGTTGGCATTTCTCGCCATCATAAAATAAAACCAAGTGTAGTTTAAAGGATTTCTCACAAGTCCCCACCCCAGATCACCATTTTCCCAAGAGAATCTGCCCCAATTCTCAAAGGAAAGCAAACAGCAGCCACAACGGTTGACTCTTGTTGACTTTCTCAAACCAACGGAATTGGAGGTCTGTTTAAACAGACCTACAACCTTCAACATCTCAGCAATCATAAACTAAGTCCATGTGTCAACCTCAAAAGGGGGTTTCAATGGTCCAGGCCACAAAGTTCCTCAAATTTCTCTCCAACTGTTACTTTTACGACCCTTTGTCTCAGTCGGCCTGACACCAGAAAGACAGCCCTGGATTTACGACACCAAGAACTATTGCCTTCCTTTTAAGAGCCAAACTTTAATAATGGTATTAAACTTTTGCTGGGAACAGATTATCTTTACCTGAATCATTAAATTAAGAAAATACATGAAATTTGCTTCATAATAAGTCTAAACACAGCCATATGTATTTAGCTAATTCATAGAAAGAGTTTGATCAGAGATATTTTCCATATCCACATATATAATCGTATGTATATGCATGTGACTGATTTGTCATGTATTTTCATCTCTATTTGGTTAATGTTTTAGTATAATGATCATTTTTATACGTAATATGGTCCCGTTGTGCTATACTAATGGTTATGATTAGAAATAACAGCTGTTTTATCTATACGTATCGCTCGCTCGGGTTTAATACTTGTTCATACTTATAAAGAACAGAAATGAAGTTGTTATTTAGAATGTACTGTTTCCTACGTCTTGTATCGATCGTATTATTATTTGTTTAAGGAATAGAAAATGCCTGTGCTGTAGTTAGAATGATTTAACGATGTTCTAGGTTATCAATTCAAGGTGCCTTTGATCATCTGAACCTTACAACGAAGCTTGCCAACTAAACTTGTAACTTGAGGAGTTTGGTTATGATGTGATTACTTTTTAATCACCTTAGATATTGTAGGAATATATATTAATCCAAGTAGAACGTCGGTAGCTCATATGGTGAATGAAGACACAACCACGATAGGAGGGATTTACGATCTACATCGTAGTTCTAAGTTTTTTTAAAGTCTGTTGAAAGCTCGTGGGCTAGAAACGCGTCAAACTCCACCTTTATCGGTGGCCAGGATAAATTCTGAGTTGTACGGCACGCCAAAACGTCAGAGGAAGCGTGAACGCCTGCAGCCTAAACTGGGAAGCGAAGGCCTCTCAAGTCACCTCAAGTCAAAGGTGGTCACGCCATCGGCAAGAAACCAAAGAGCTAAGCCGCCTAAGAGGGCCTTTCAGAGCAACGGGGGTGTGCATCGAAAGACGGGCGCCAACGCTCCCCAAAATCGTGCCTTTTGGACGGCCGGGCCAGGGTTGAAAGCCCCGAACCACTTGAGTGACCTTCCAGGCGAGTACCGTTTATGGCTTTTCTGGGTCCCTGATACGTTTCATCTTAAACCACGCTTCAACGTAGACTCATCCACATCTAAGTAGCTTCTACCATACTATTCATGTTCAACGTAATTTGTTTTAGTAATAACTCACTACGTCGTAACAAACTAGTTCATAACATCGACTCTGGGTAATTATTACGGTGCGATAAGTTACACATAGTCATCTTGTTTTCTGATTTAATACTGTGATATATGTACGTTTGCCATCATTTCATGGTTTAATACTGTGATATATATGTTATTACACCAGATATTGGTGTTGGTATTGCCTTGTTTGTAGCTAATAAACTTGTTATAACCTTTTGAATTTACCGCCTGGTGTGAGAGAGTTTCATTCAAATAAAGGTTGAGAAACATAACTTTGAATTCACTATTCAGACCTAGACTGATCAATTTCTCTTCTCTCTTTTCAACTGGTTTCCGGATCTACCAGTCCACAAATGATCCGGTGGTTCCCCGTTTGTTCATTAAAAATTAATCAATTTAAAGTGTAGTCTTAGGTTTGCTACAACGTGCTACCTGCCCGAACTCACTGGCACACTCACCTATTTTGCAGTCTCTGTAGTATTTCTCAATGGGATAGTCCTTGGTGAAGCCCACTCCTCCCATCCACTCGATGCATTTTGATGTGGTTAATGTCGCCACCTGAACATTTTAGTGAATCCTGATCATATCATACTTGACTGACATGGACTCATCACAGTTACAGGCAGCTTGACATGACTTGTACTTGCTGAGAATGTAAAATAGTCTGAAAGTCTAAAATAACTGAAATTATCATTCTTCATTCATTTATTGATTCATTGGCTTAATCCTGATCAGGGTTATGGGAAAGCTGGTGCCTAACCGGCGACACAGGGACAAGGCACCAACACACACACACACACACACACACACACACACACACACACACACACACACACACACACACACACACCAGCTGCTGATAATCTACCCACAACATCACACCTCTACGTCTATGCTTTCTTTAGAGCAATGCCACCTGGGCTGCACGAGGTGTGGAAGATTACCAACTAATGACTAATCTTTTGAGAAAACAAACAGGACTGAATATATTTTGGAAGATCTTGAACAACCAGGCATGTTAGAGTTTTATATCAAACATTTAAATCTTTTTATGATTTTATCTTTGATTACATGAAGACTATGTAAGTGAATTTCCCTTCACCAATTTTCCAACCAATGATTTGTTGTTAGGAACGTTAAGATATTCATATTTTGCAATTTTAGGTTTGGCCCATTTTTGCCCATCAGTGTACATTAGTGTGAAAAAGTGTTTGCCCCCTTCCTGATTTCCTTTTTTTTTTTTTTTTTTGCATTTTTGTCACACTCCAAGACATTTAATCTTACTTCTACCGTGCTTACAACAACAGCCATATACACAAAGCAGCTTTACAGACAGCAACAATTAGACTACTCTGGACTACAAATTGGAAGGTGTAGTACAGATTAGAAGACCGAGTTCAAGTCCTTTCTCAAGCTGTCAAGTTCTTCTCTATCAAATCCTCAGTTCCCATTCTAAGTCACTCTGATAAGGGTGCTGCTAAATGCTAACAAATGTAAAATGTACAATGGGGCAAAAAAAGTATTTAGTCAGCCACTGATTGTGCAAGTTCTCCTATTTAGAAAGATGAGAGAGGTCTGTAATTTTCATCATAGGTACACTTCAACTATGAGAGACAAAATGAGAAAAAAAAATCCAGGAAATCACATTGCAGGATTTAAAAAAATAATAATTGTAAATTATGGTGGAAAATAAGTATTTGGTCAGTAACAAAAGTTATACTCAATACTTTGTAACATAACCTTTGTTGGCAATGACAGAGGTCAAACGTTTCCTGTAAGTCTTCACCAGGTTGGCACACACTGTAGCTGGTATTTTGGCC
>JAJAGP010003993.1:0-59398 GCA_025084515.1 Ancistrus triradiatus | reverse complement strand
GGGTTAGAGCGCTGCTGCAGCCTCCTTCTTACCCCATGGAGCCGTGAGGAACTAAAGGCAGCTTCTAGAGCAGCAGGGTTCAAGCTCTGCTGCTGTCCTTTCTTCTGCCTCACCCATTAGTTTGATACACAAACTTTTCTAACCATGTCCGTTTCACACACCAGAATTCTAACTCTGCTCCGTGTTAAAGGAATTTCATATCCAGCCTCAGTTTGAAACCAGAGGAGTGCCACGCTCATTTAGGGCAGAATAGTATCTTCAGTACGACAATATACAGAAAACGTTATTGGCAAAAAAATGTGCATGATTAAAGGTAAACGGTAAGGTAAGGTAGACCCTAAAGTAAAAGAGAAAACCTAGACAGTAAAAGGAGGACCCTTCTCTGTATCAGCCCATGTAGGCACCTGCAGTAATTGCTCCACATAGAATTGTTTTAAAGTGAAATCGAGACAAAGGTCATTTTGCAAAAGCAAAAAGTCAAAAACAAACCATCTCAAATTACAAACCATCTCAAATTACAAACCCACCCTAGGAAACTTTATTCAAGAAAAAGACTACAACCCGACCCACAGGACTACAGCCTGCTATTACAATGGAAAACCTGCCAAAAAAAGAATGATAGACAGACGCATTAAGGGACAAACCACAATATAAAAAAAAAAATAAAATAAAATAAAAAAAAACCCACACTGCTTACAGTGATAGGACCCCAATACCACAACCAAACCAAAATAAAAACCCTTTCAGCTGTTTAGTCGCATTAAACCACATGACCAATTAAACCCGTCATAACCAAAAACCAAGGCAGACATTCTCGCTTTGGTTTAAATAAAACAAATACCTACAAGTCAGTAATGTTTCCACCTTCGCACAACTCTAAATCACGACACATGTTTATTGATATTATGCTAAGGTGGAGGATCAAGTTCTGCATTGGAAGCAAATAGGATAAGGAAGTAGTACCAAGATAGAGGGGGGAGGTACTGTTTATTTCATAAAAAGCTATTAGAAAAACAGAACAAAGTCACAAAATCCAAACATTTCTGAAAGCCAGTGAATAATCAAGACAAAGCCAGGTACAAAAAAATAAAATAAATAGACCCAATGGGGGGAACAACAGAACCTGTTAAATCAGAACCCAGATCACAAAGACCATGTTAAAATTAGAAAACCCTTTAAAAAAAAACAAACCAAGAATGTTTCAATTGCTTGAACCAAACACTTGTGAACATGAGGTTCTCTAAACATCATGGGAAAATATCAGCAAATGAATGTTGGAACGTGCAAGAACCTGTTAATAAATCAGAGCCCAGTCATGGATTAGATCATAAATCAGAAATGCAAACCAGAAAGCTTTCAAGCTGTTCAAAAACCCACTCTCAAACCAAAGAAATCAAACCGCCGACGTGAACCAGAAACCAACCCTTTTGAAAATGGAGCATTAGCCACTAAACGCTAGTAGCTCATTAAATCAGAACACCCCTACTCAGTTTTGTTGATTTGTGTTGTTAGGGTCACCTTTTTACACCCAGGTAACAATGACATGTCATTGGTGTTTGTTTTAGTTTTTTTTTTTTAAGAATATTTGAGTCACTTGTTGACATTTTTAACCTGTATGTTTGGTGTTTTTCATCATTTCCCTTTTGGAGTTTGACCAGTGTGCTTTAGTTTAAGAGTAGTCTTCCTTTTTTTTACATATATTTTTCACTGTCACGTTTGAAGATTTTTTCGGTTCGTTTTTCCGGTTCGTTTTTCCCCACAGAACACATTTGTTTTGGTTGAAAATGGTCGTGTGGTTTTGGTAGTTTGTGCATTTCCTGTTCAGAGGAACACCTGTTGACAATAAAATCCTCAACCAGAAAGGCCAAGGATCTGCCAGTCCTGAAGGGTCACCGAATGAGGGAGGGACTTGGAATCCAGCTCCACAATGCACTTCAGATCTGGAAAAAACACATGGCGCCAAAGCACAGTTCAGTCAGAAGTGCTGGGCGTTTGAGGGGCGCACATCGTCTCTGCTGGCAACCCTAGACACCAGGGGCAGTGTCCGAGGGAGTGAAGTTCTGATGGGGATCATATCCTCACCACTGAAACAGCAGTCCAACAGTCAATCAAGATGCAGCGCGATGCCGGCCGGCCGGATTCGGTGGATTGAGTCCATCAGCGCTCGCTCTCACTAGCAATTCAAGTTCAAGTCTCTGAAGTCCAAATGTTCACCCATTAGGAACGACTGGGTCTACAGGGTCCTTCTGGTCCATTTGCTAAAGCAGACGTCTGTCCTCGTTCAGAGTGGGAGACCCGTGTACACTGGACCTGCAGGGTTTGGGCAGCAGCTGTCGACCTGTTATGAGCAGAGCAGCGGTTCATCCAGTGGCTGGATCATGAATGGAGCACAGAAGTTAAACGCCATGATCTACACAGGAGGAAACATCACACGTGAAAATGCATCAGCACTCACCAACCTGTTTGTGAAACCTCAAGCCCCAAAGGACACCACAGCCACTCCCCACGAGTGTCAAAGCAGCACTGCCCAAATGCACTTAAATCAGCAAATACTTAACATGGGTGTTTTCAAACCAGCGGCTGGATGCAGACTGATAGGTGTGCGCAAGAGATACTGGCTCACATCTGGACCAAAAAAAATAAAAAATAAACATTACAGAGAAATCCTCCCCATGGATTAACAGCAAAGACCAAACATTACCAACAGTGGACAACTCAGAAAACACTAAAACCAGAAAAACATTTGAGCTAGAACGGATTTATCTATTGGTTTACCTTCATATTCTCAGTAGACTCAATATTCCTTAAGGTGTTCTTTAAAAGGTCTGCACACATCATTTCTGGTTAAAAGTTGAGCTTAAACACTGATCTCAGTTTAACAGCAAGAGGGGAGTTGAGGTTAAACCAGAAAAAGGTATTCAATACTGTTAGCGCACTGAACCCATAACAGACTTGCGTTTGACCCATTTTGTTTATATTCCAAATTGACAACACCACCAGCACACGGGGAATAAAACACCATTCCCAAAATATCCTATTAAAACATTTTGAACTTCTACTCAGAGCACAACGAGCATCATTCCAGATCCACTAATGTACTGTAAGGTCTTATTTATAGAAGAGCAAAGCAAACTTAAAGAAACTGCAAGTCCAAAAACAGTGAAGAACAGCTGAATACATTCAGAAAGGCGACAGCAACAAACCCACAAGTGCCAACACCAAGCCCACAAACGCAACATTCAGGACCCACATGTTGATGCCTCCATTTTAATACTAAATATTCACTGAGGTGAGAAAGACAGCAACATGGCAAGAACATGTTTAGACATGCAGGCATCAACATGATAAATCTGTCGTTTATGGACTTGCTCTCAAGGTTCTTTAGTTTGTTTTACACTTCAGGGCTGCTGTGCTAGTTTGGTGGTGCTAGACATGTGACATCTAATGCACAGGTCAAGTGGATTCCTTTCATTTAAGAAACCTTAATGCCATTTGACCTGCAGTGCTGCAAACAGAATACCATGGTTGGTCTTGTTGGATCTGGTCTGCATCTCATTACATCTACAGCTGCTGACATTCAACCTTGTGCAGAAACAAAAAGGTACTTAATACCAAGTCTGTTGGTGTCATTTTTACACTGCATCAGCTCAGTAGGAGGCTGTTGATAGAATGGAGCCATTATTACCTTGAGACTCACCTGTAAGGAAGCTCAGGCGTGTGGTTTGATGAGATCTGAGGTCTGGGTGATGGGGCTTCTCCTGATTCATTCAGCTTGGTGTTAAACCCATATCTGAAAGAACCAGAACCATCATTACTGCTCTCAGTACTCAGTGCTGTGGATCCTCACATTTAGTCATTAAGCAGATCACCTGAGAACACCTTCACTCCCCGGACCCAAACGATCGATTCCCAGCCAAACGGAGTTAAGCTTCAGAGTCTCAGGAAGCAGGAGAGGCTCCAGTACCTGCAACACAGGGATTTAAAGGCTCATTTTGCATGTAGCTTTAACAGATTCAACACATTCAACTCAATTGTACTATTTAACTGAGGAAAACAGTTTGTAATGACTCTTTAGTTTAAGCTAATTTCAATAAACTGACTTGTACAAAAACTAAGTTGCAGTTAGGAGCACAAAGCATGGCTAGAAAGGTCAGTGTGTTAAATCAGAACATCTGTAAAACCAGAAAAAGACTTGGCAAACCCGTCATCAAATCAGAAACAATAACAGAGAAACCATTTAAGAAGCTCAAGAGATCAGTAAGAGAGCTTTGATCTGACTACATGGTTATCAGTAACAAACATGCACATCATGCTACAGAAAGTCTAATTGCTAAGAGTCATTCAAACAATCAATCAGTAAGACATGTTAAATATTACAAATCCAAAAAGGTAAACAAATGTGGAAAAGACACAATATACTCATGTAATCCTATTACTGTTAATCATTTAAAAATGATTGGTTATCACAAGGCTGTTTAATTACAGTGGCGATTGAAAGTTTGTGAACCCTTTAGAATTTTGTATACTTCTGTAGAAATGAGCTTCACACAATTATTCCCAAACCCTAAAAGCAGATAAACTCAATGAGAACTGCTTAGAATGAATAGAATTAGGAATGATCAATATTACACATGAAGTTTGCAAACCTCTAAGATCAGCATCAAATTTGAAGCTCTTTGCTGGTAATGTTTCAGGTTATGTTTAGAATTTCACAAACTTCCAAGCACCAGTATCATCATCTCAGCAGAACGCTTACAAAACATTCAGACTCGAACTCAGATGATATGGGAATGAAAAGCAGCATCTACACAAACAAAACATGAACGTCTACGCTTTAGTATACACAGAATGAGGATTTTAGAGGCTGTGAGGTGTGGATGAGGAAGAGGAGCTTTCATTTCTCCAGTATCAAATCATTAAGAAGATTACAGTTTATAGACTCACCTGCAAGGAAGCTCAGGTGTGTGGTTTGATGAGAGTGAGGTGGGTGGTGGAGCTTATGATTCATTACAGTTAGCCTAAAACCACATCTGAAAGAAACCAGAAACCTCATTACGCTCTTCATTACTAAGGGAGGCCATAATGCCCCCCGCCTGTTTTCCTTCCTCCCTCCTCTCTCTCCCACTTCTTTTGCCCTCCTTCTTTTCTTATGTCCTTCTCCTCCGTCCTATGATATTCCTCTCTTTTGCTCCTTTTTCTCCTTTTGCCCCCCCTCTCTCTTTCCTTCTTTACTCTTCTTCTAAGGCTGTCTTTTCCTTTAACCTTCCCTTATTCTTTTTTCTTCCTTTATTTTGTCCTCACGTCTTCCTCTCCCAATGTCAGATTCTCATCTCCTCTCACTTCTTTTTTCTTCCTTCTGGCCTTTTCTCCCCTCAACTCTTCTCTTCCCTCCCTTTCGTCTACCCTACTTCTTTTCCCCACCTTCTTCTTCTTTATCCCCGCTTTTCCTGCGCTTTCCCTTTTTCTCCCTTTTTTAATTGGGACTCCTTGCATTTAGTCAATAAGCAGATCACCTGAGAACCCCTTTCCTCCAGGGACACAATCCATTCCCAGCCGTACTACGAGTAAAGCTTCAGAGTCCAGTCAACTCTCCCTACTCGCATCAGAGCCCCAGTCCACTCAATCACTACCCCCCCACCCCCCCCATGCAAAGAAATGCAGACAAACATCTGGACTATTTAATACACTGAACAACAAAGCAAGGTCTTTATTATAGTATCAGCAAAATGTGCTACAAGCATAAACCAGGAGGCTCCACAGCACCTGCAACAGAGAGGGGAAACATTTACTGGACTTACTAAAGGCACGTTTTGCACGTAGCTTTAAGCAGATTAACAAATGTAAGTTGAACTCAAACAGGCCACTCAAATTAAGTTTAACCAACTCAGTTGTGATATTTATCTGAAAATATGTTTGTAATGAGTTTGTATTTAGTTCAAACAATTTAAACTGACTTGTACAAAGACAACTAGGTTACAGTTAAAGCATGGACAAATTGCAGTGATAAGCAGTATGAACACATTTATAAACCAGGAAAAACTTGGCATCTCAAAGGTTAGCAAATCAGAAACCATTGAAATATCCCAGAGAAAACATTTAGGAACCCTAACAGATTAACCAAAAGCTTTGACCTTATTACATGATTACCAGTAAAACAGATACGATACACAAAGACAATCAAGAGAAGCAAATGAGCCGTGAAACAGATACAAATTGCAAACAAAGAAAAATGCATCAGTAAGACAAAAACATTACAAACCCAAAAACAAACAGATTTGAAGCCACTAGTCAGTCACAGTAATGTGATTAGCACTAACCATCTAAAAATGATTTAATCACAGTGGCAAATGAAAGTTTGTGAACCCTTCAGAATTTTATACCTCTGCAAAAAATGAGCTTCACAGAAAATTAGATTCACAGTCCTAAGAGAGAACTCAAAACAAATGAGACATTTAGTCACTTATTTATTGAGGAAAAGGATCAGTTACACATCCGAGCAGTAAAAGTACATGAAGCTCAAATTTGAAGTTCCTTCATAGGTCCTATTTAATATTTCACAAACTTCCAAGCACCACTGTATGATCATCTCAGCAGAACAATTCTAAAACATCCAGGAACTATCAAATGATGAGAATGACAAGCATCTACACAGATGGAAAACCCAGGAATGGCCAGGCTTTAGTATTACCCAGTATATAATGCTTTTAAAGAGCTTTCATTTCTCCAGCATCAATTCAATAAAACAGGATTGATTACAGTATATAGGCTCACCTGTAAGGGAGCTCAGGTGTGCTGCTCTGACAGACCTGAGATCTGGGTGATGCAGTTTCTCCCACTTCATTCAGCTAAGTTAACTGAAAGAACCAGAGCCATCATTAGTTACTTGGTGCTGTAGATCCTTACATTTAGTCATCAAGTAGGTTACCAAGGAACACCTTTACTTCCGGGACTGGAACTGATTCGCAGCCGTACGGCATTGAGCTTCAGAGTGCAGTCAGAGCACCGGTCCACTCAAGTTCACCCTACAGGGCCTTCAGATACCAAAAAGCAGACAAACATCTGGATTACTTGTACTGAAAATGAAAGCTGGTTATTAATAGTATAATCAGCTAAATGTACCAACGGCAGCAGAAACAGGAGGCGGGGCTCCACTACCTGCAACAGAGGAAAATGATTCTTGGATTTAAAGGCACTTTTTGCACACAACTAAGCAGGCTCATCTCAACTCGAATCAAGTGCCATCAACTATTGCAATATTTATCTGAAAACGCTTGTAATGCCCATGTATTTAGTTCAAGCTATTTAAAATAAACGGACTTGTACAAAGATGAAACCAAACTGCAGTTAAGAGCACAAAGCCTGTATAGTGTTAGGAAATCAGAACTTGAACCAGGAAATCCAAAGCTAGGAAAATAACCCAGAGAAAGCATGTACATACAAGCTTAAGAGTTCAGTAAAGAAGCTTTGATCTTATTACATGTTATCAGTAAAACATCCAGAGCCTGATACAAACAACGATAAGCAAACCGTGTGAGAAATTGCAAAGCAAGTCATTTTAAAAACAAATCAATAACAGAACAAACATCACAAATCCAAAAAACATGGCTAAACAAGAGGCTCAGTAATTTGATTAGCATTAATGAAGTGACTTGGATCAGTTCACTGAGGATGGCTACAGTGGTGCTTAAGTTTGTGAACCCTGCAGAATTTTCTATAATGCAGCATGAGCTGCTGAAAGATCAGATTATCACAAGTCTAAAAGCAGACAAAACTCAAACACAAACCAGTCATTTACTTGAGGAAAATGATCCAACAGTACATGTACATGTGACCCACTACGTTTAGCAGCAAATCTGAAGTTCTCTTTACAGGTGATTCACTGATATTGAATGACTCACAAACTTAAGCACCACTTTACGATGGAGCCATCACTCCCCTACAGGTGAAAGATAAACATGACCCTGAACAAACATTCATTTTGAATTGATGAATTATAAAATTATTATAAAACAGAAACTATAAATAAGAAAAGCAGCATCTACACTTCTACACAAATCCAAACACCTAAGATTCAGTATAAATACGAAATAAGGCTTTATGGTTTCATTTCTGCACTGTAACTCATTAAATAAGATTGATTACTGTTACAGACTCACCTGAATGGAAAATCAGGTGTCCTGGTCTGATGGATAAATTAAACGGCCTTTTCTCTCCAAACTTCGCCCAACATTATAACTCGTCAAGGTTGTAACTTTAGACTGGTTTTAGTTCCCACTTTAAACTCATTTCACCAAGTAATCTAGTGACAGGTCTGAGGCTCAGGAGGACAAGAGGGGTGTTAATTCTTCTGGTCATGAGATGAGGAAGCCTAGATGAACAGGTCAGAAAATCCAAAGTTACAGCACAAAAAAAAAAAACCTAATCAGAAAATAACCAATTACTCCATTATCAATAAATACAACAGCAGCATCTTTGGGACTTCTCCCTAGATTCCACAGCCACCTGCAACCAGGAGACACAGAAAGAGGCTGAACGTTAACAGAGACACCTATCAGATTACACTAACAAAACACGTTGTGTCTCATGTTTGTTTCATAAACCAGGGGTTGTGAAATCACAAATACACTCATCAGAAACACTCCTAAACACATTCCATCCCATATTCCATCTAGCAATTCATGCTAACTGGGGGAAACGCAAAAACAGCCAATTCTAACAGAGAATCTGCTGAAGTGCAGAGACACCAGCACTCGGTACATTTAATTATGCCAGCATGTTATATAAGGCACACTGCACCACCATCTCACACCTCACTGCACAAGTGATGGTCAGATCCTGGCTAGGGCAACAAGAGGGCGTTCCCCTGGGGAGTACACACAGCGGGTTACCCGGGCACTGTACTAGCGATACGACTAAGAGCTATATAGCTTGCTAAATTATTACAAGGAGATGACAAATGTGGGCCGACAGTTGTATATTAAATAAATAGACAAAGGCACATTACTGCAATTGAACACAGAGCAAACATGGATGCAAAAACAGTGGAACACTGGTTCGAAATCAAATACCCCCATGAATAATGCAAATAGGATTAACCTGTTCCTGACACCCAAGTGATTTTTAGATGCCTATATTTGTACGTTATGATTAAAAGCATGAATGGCTTACCATATTGGTGTCATATCGCACCAATTGGACTGGATGGGTACCGTGGTTGTAAGAACGCACCATTGAGTGTTTATTTAGGGTGCTGATGTGTGATTTTTGTTTGAATTTGGGGTAAAAAAAAAAAAAAAAAACCACAAAAACAACAACCGACATTTCAATGTCCAAATTGAGTGAAGAGGTGTTTGAATTCCGATACTCCACTGAATATGTAACCATGTATAATTAACCCCGTCCCCTTACTGACCAGAGATGCATCATGGGCACATTTCTGACACTCACTGCTGTCACTGATGCACACTGGACTTGAAATGAGTCTGAGATCTCTGTATGGATGATGCATGGGTGCCATCTTGGGTGATGCAGGAGTATGGGATGAGAAGGAACAAACCCAGGCAATGTCTGAAACAAACATCAAGTTTCAAACTGGTGAAGAACATGAAACGAGAGAGAGCATTAATACAATCAGATTAGAAACAGTAAATGGAAACCATTAACAGTACAATAAACACATCAACAAATCAGAAAACAGAGCATGCAAATGCATTAGAAACAGCAAATGGAAATCTTTAACAAGAAAGCACATTAAACAATTGAACAAATCAGAATACATGCCAATAAATTTGCAGCACAGAACAGAACATCAATTAAAATTGACAATTAATCAGAGAAAACCACATGTTAAAGAATATAAAACCGACAGAGTTAACACCATTTGCCATTACTGAACACCCCATTTAAACACTATTTAGAATAGAAGGAATCAGTATACAACAAGAGTTAAAACCAAAACAGGTTAATAAATTTGCTTAACAGTACATCAATTACTTTAAATTGCACGATTCACAAAATAAATTAGCACGTTAAAGAATCAGAACAAAAAGTTACATTTGCATAAAGTAACTCAATTAATTTAAACACTAAAGAGCACATTTCTGTAACTCACCGTCAGATTGAGCCATTACAGGAGAACCGGCTGGTGCAGCTACAACTGGGTAAAAACAAACCAGAACACTTTAGCCAATCAAAAATCATGTTTAGCTACAACATTTAGCAGACACTCACCTTCCTTTGTAGATAGTCTTCACCCTGTGCCAAGGCTCCCGTCGAATTCAGCACTGGAGGGACCAAATGTATCATCGTTTGTGCAAAGCATTCAAAGATATTTGAAAAAGTATATTTACAATAATGGCTAAATGTATTGTAAAGGCAGAGATGAAGTACAACAATAAACAAATGAGAAATATATAGGCCTAAGTATTTAAAGAGAACAAAATTAAATTAATATTAGGATGAGACTGATGTCATTATCTGGTCATAACCACCAATATTTGCTCCATTTCTCACCCACTTCCATGTCACCTGCTCTCTGCCTCATCAGCATCCTTTACTCTGAATGTACCAGAGTGAACCTGACAAAAAATAATAATAATAAAATCAGTAAACAGCTGGGATTTCTAGCCATGTAGTACAGGAATGGAGAAGTGACCATTTCTTGTCTGAGAAATAATTGTATCAAGAATGGCTCATCTCTTGCATTACTATAAACTTCTATCATCCATTTTCCCATTGGTCTCAACTTACCAACACATAAGGCTGCCCAAAAGAGCTGGTGACCGTCACTGCCACCCTTCCTCTCTCATAGTGCCTCACTGTGAATGAAAGCAGACTGGAGTAAAAATATAACTACTTGCACTCAAATCAGACACTAATAGTGCTATTAATCTTAGGCATGCCGCAGGACACCACAGGAATATGATACAATAAGTGGAAGCTACTACAGGTCTCACAGCACTACTACGACTGAGGCTTCACGTGGGTTTTCTAATAAATAACACACTAACCTTAGTTCAATAATCATGTGACCATTGTTGGTCAATGTATAAATGTTTGAATTAACTTCACTGGTAACTCGGCTCTGGAGGCTAACAATGAGGGCTGATCGTTTAGCACTCGTAAACCAGCTTGCTCTCTACCAAAAAAGATTGTTTCTGCTTTATACAGTTAGAGACACAAAAATACTCTTAATTTCCATAATTACAGTTCCAGCACAACAATAAGTGTCCCATCAACAACTAATGGGAATAGTGATCGATCCTAAAGTCACACAGCGAATGAGTGGAAAGTGTATTTAGCCATTTCTTACATGAGTACACCCAGAGGCATTTTGAGCACATCTGATTATTTTAGTGGAAGCTATGCCCGAATATACACACAGATTACAGATAATCTCGTGTCAGTACAAGAAATGGCCCACAGCCCAAAAACACCGTCCAACTCAAACCCTATTACCACCCACCTGTGGCAAAGTAAGCGCTTACCTGTAACAAACGCAACAGCAAACACGGAGTCGCAGCAAACTCAAACTCAACCTGGAAGACAGCTAAATAAAATGTAACAGCAAACAGGGACATAGCAAAACCAAATGGATCAGCTAACTGGGGGATACGCAAAAACAAACAGAAAGAGGCACAGCAAAATCAAATGTAACAGCTGATTATAAAACGGCAACAGCACATCAAGTTGCACGAGAATACTCAGAAAAAGTTACTTGTTTTAAATAGAAAAGTCTGAGCATCTTCCAAAATCCACTTTTGTAAGGTAGTCTGACATTCACATCAGCGCAAAATTAAGACACCACCACTGCAAGGCCCGAAGCGCAACACAGCCATGTGTACTGCCGCGGTGTGAACAAGCCCGAGGAGAAAAACGCAGACAAATCACAAAACGGCAATTGTGGAATTTTATGAAGGACGTCGTTTGGTTTGGTTGACATGTATAACCGAGTATCATCTGCATAGCAGTAGATACTAATGTCAGGTTTATGAATTGCTGAACCTAGTGGCAGGATGAACAGTGAAAATAATAGCAGGCCCAGCACAGAACCCTGTGGAACACAAACTCAGCTGCAGCAAAATGTGAAACGCCATCAAAATGATAAACAACGAATTTAACCTGTCTCAAGCCTGAGCTTACATTAAAGAAAGGGCCATATTACACCAATGCAGCAACTAGTAAGATTTAAACTCACAGATCGGCTACCAACCAATTAGTAGCCCATGTGAAGTTGCAGTGGTCAAACCAAACCAAACCAAACCCAACACTAATAAGCAGAGAAGCTCTAACTGCTCCTGGAACTAAATTAAATCCTTCAGCATTGGCATAGAAGTTAAATTAATTATTAACTCAAACCCCCTGGAGGAGAAACAGATCAGCTCGCCGACGCCACACACGAAGGAACCGGAGAGGTTTTTGCCGTAAGCCGGAGAACCTGCAGCCACGCCGGCGCCTAACAATAAAGAAAAAAAACAGCTGAACTCCCCCACCCAACGGTTATATAACCTACGTCACTCCTTAATTGCGAACCACGTCCAGCGTTTAACGAGAGGTTACACCCGCAATTACACCTGCACTGAAAGAATCGACTCAGAGCACCTAATATTAGGTACAAGCTTCAAAATAGAATCGACTCACAGCTACCTGAATCGACTTGTGTTACTACCTGCAGCCGGAGAATCCGCTTTTTTATGTATGAATGCAGATTTCATTTAATTGCACTCCATTCTTGAATAAAAGATAAACACTAAGCAGCTTTTTGATTTGTGATTTGCATTTTTTCATGTTTCAGAGGTTTGTGCGCTCAAAATCTACAAGTATTCTGGGAAATGTCTCCATCTAGTGGACACGTGGTTGAACTACACAGATTGCAGAAGAGATTTATTCATGTAGTGCGTTTGTATAAATGCTGTTACGTGATCTGTGACCATAAAAGTCAATTTCGTATTACTGATGAGATTAGAATAAACATTTTCTGTGTGTATTGTAAATAAAACCGACTGAATACAATATCTAATATGTATCAGGACTGAAACGTGTGCGTTTATAGAGATTTGTGATACAGTATTTAAGATCCGTCCGGTTTTTAAATCCTTTATGAAATACATCATATAATGCCATGACTACAGAAGATTTGCTGGTGTCTCTACATGAAGTGTATCTGTGGAACAGGTGGAGGTGTTACACGGTGCCTCACCTGTTGTTAGTATTTAGCATGGTGAGCACTCTAGGACCAACAACAGATAAGTAATCTGCACTTAATGATAAATGTTAGTCACAGTCGTGTTAATCTCAACAGATATAAAACGTGGCACATCTGCTAATGAACAACCTGCAGCTCAGTCCTTTATACTCACAGGCTCGTACAGGACTGACAAATACACTGTAGCTTTGGGGTTAAGTCACACGAGGCCTATACAGATAGTTCTGATACAAAACCAGTCTAACAACGAAGGAACAGAAATACAAAAACCAACTAATAAGAGAAACCCAAAAGAAATAGTAAGCCTACTGTAACAAGATTTACAGCAAGACCTGTGTTGATTGCAAGCACTGACCCAGGATATTTATGACCCAGTGAATGATCTCTCGTCATCAACATACCTCTCACAAACAAAAAGAATATGTTCATATTTTATTCTGGCCAAACTGAGAGGATACAGTCTGGGTCTTGCTTCCAGAAAGCTTTCGGGTCATTGACTGTTAGTGTGTCTGGGGCACACGAAACATAAACCGGGCTGAATTGTTGCGGTGGCAGAGTGCCAGGGATACGGGGATTTATGGCTGAGCCTGTGGGGCAACCAGATACGAGGGGTTACATGAACAAACTTTAACTCTGATGTGAGACATCATCAGCACTGAGGACTGATTAGAAGCCTGTACACGCTGATTACAGGTGATACTGATAAAGTCTATGTACTTTTTGTTATGAATTCCAGATCTTTTTTGTAAGTCCTTTGTAAAAGTGCATGCAGGTGATGCATATGTCAGACTGTGGAAGGTTCCTGACAGTACTGTTCACTGTATATTGTTTCATCATCTGGATGATATTCCATCTCTTGTTTCACTGTTGTTCCGTCGATTGCCGTCGGAGAAAATTCCAACATGTGAACTATTGTTAAAGAGCTACTTACTAACCTAGTCCCATACATGGCTTATTGTCATGTTTATTTCTCTCTCTCTCTCTCAAGTACACGAAGCAGCTGCAGGGTGCATAATAGCAGTAGCCTAATGATTAGGGTTGATCTGTAATGACTTTAATGAGTTTAATGAATGTGAGCCTTCGTGAGGGGACACGGCCTTACTGCAGAGGAGTGAGCGCTGATTGTGTTCAAAGTCTTTCCTTCAACTTAACATTTACCTACCGCCATCTACCGCTGGCATTGGTGCACAGTCTAGGACATAAAACAAAAACTAAATCAGATGTCATCACTGAATTTCAGATAAGCACCTCTGTGAGTACGGTTAGTGTATTTAGTTTAATATCGGTGGCTTTACCGACGAAAATACACTGCAGATCAGCTTTTGTTGTGTGGTGTTTTTTTCAGGAACAGTGGTGTAAAGGTCAGGAGTATGTAGTATCAAGCTTGGATTTTTTTGTTTGTTTGTTTTGTTGTAGTGGTCGACCAGGGAGATGGAACAGATGCTGGAAGCAGCTTGTTGCATGTGTGAGTGTGAGTGTGTGTGTGTGTGTGTGTGTGTGTGTGTGCATGTCTACCTGCTTCTGAGGACCAAATGTTCCAACAACGACAAACAAAACTACAAAATTGGACTTGTGAGAACAATTTTCCTGCTCGTGCTTGACATGAGTGGAACCCAATGTCATATTCTGCTGGTGTAGCTCATCTGCCTGAAGTTTCAATGTGTTGTGTGGTCACCCTGGTCAGCAAAGACTTCAATGCTTTTTAACTTTCCTAACCATCTCAATTTCCTTGGCAGAGTTTCCAGACTGGTCAAGTATGGCATCCAGTTCCTTTAACGGGAAGCATCTACGCCACTGGCCATAGTCCAGTCTTCTCCTTTTCTCGGCCATTAATACAAGGCAGTTAGTAATTAACTGAGGTGAATCAGCCTTCCAAAGTTCACTTTTGGCAGTCCATCTATTGCCTCCAATTGCCCTGTTGCTCATGATCATCTGCTTGCCTGAGGAGTCGTGACTAACCCAGACTCAGAACTGAGCCCCCCTCCTCCCAAACCAAATTCCCACAGCGTATCCTCTCTCTCTGATTTCGGCAAACATTCTGCGTTTAGCAATGTTTTATTCATGCAACGTTACAGTATGTAGATCTATACTACAGCTATTTTAATTGGGATGCAATATATTTGAAACCGCTGCCCATTCCCACCCTGCTAATAATACGCAGTGGATACTCCCTGCTGTCCCAGCTAAACACACACGGATGGCTGTGAGATCAGAAATCAGGCTCCTATCACGGTCATTTCACACCCACACTCGAAACGAAAGATGCATCAGCAGCTCAAAATAGCTGGTGAACCTATTCGTAGCTGGTAGCTGGAATCCAATTCTGATGTTTCTTTTGCCTTGCCGTGTCAGGAATCCGTTTCCTAGGTAAACAGAGGATGTTTGGAAAACAGTGAGACGACAGGCTGTGGAGGCTCAGAGTGCTTTGAGTAGACGTCAGCGTGCCAGCATGCCACACTGATTATTCCAGCTCTCGCTGGGATGTTTAAATGGGTTAGATGCAGTCTTGGACATTCCTACCCAGCCATTTAATTAGACACTGGCCTCGAGACAAGCTTTCCTACTGGATGGTCAGGAGTGATGTGGTGTTGCTTTGACTCCAAGTTCCTGACCTGACCTAACCTAAGGGGCAGGTCATTACCTCATAACTCTCTAATCTTCAAAGGTTTCAAGTAAAAGGTTTCTCTCTCATATACTAAAATAATTAAAGGGAGAAAGATGAGATTCGTGTTTGCAGTTAGGCTGTAAATATTGCACCTTCTTTCCAACCAGTGGAAGCATATTAAAGTGATGCAGGCGTGTGACTCATATGGCATTTCAGGCTTGTAGCTCTGATCTCACTCCTTCAATTATACGCCGCTTCCTCCGTCACTCTCACGTTTAGGTATTCTTATCCGATTCTTTCCCTTTCCAATGATGTACAGGGACAGCATAATGGATACTCTTCCAACATAAGGAAAGGTCTTCATGAGGAACAAAACAAGTTGTGCTTATGCCTGTATCCCGTGACCTTAACGAGGATGAAAAGTGTGCAAAAACCCAAACTGTTTTGTATATAAAGGTATGTAGATATTTGGCATCAGGCAGTACATGGGACATTACCTATATTGCCTTGGCAATTATCTTCAATATCTGTGTATAAATCTTAGATGATCTTTCAGCCTTGTATTACAAATTACATTTCACTCCAGGCCAAAGAAAAACTCTCTCTCTTTCCATCTCAGGAACGCTGTAATGTGGAAACCTAACCCTTCCTGTGGGTCTAGGCCTCTCTACATTCTGCTAAGCCAAAAGTATTGGGTGAGCTATTGACCCTTCTAGGCTTTGTTCTCCTCTCCAAAGTCCATGCCATTGGTAGTCAGAACAGTAAAGGCTTTTGTATTCACAGGCTAGGTAAAATACCTTAGATGAATAGACTCGCTTAAAAGCTGGGACAGACGTGGAAGTAAAGCTGCCTGGCATAGAGAAAAGACATACATAGCATTGAGGGTTTTGTATATGGTGTGGAGAGTCAGGCATTGTCCTCACACAGAATAGGACTTGAACCCCTGCTCAAGGTATATAGATCAGATCTAGATTTAAATTTAAGAACAAAATGTGATTCATAAGTACGGGCCCAATTATTGTAATAAAACAGTCATAAATATTTAATAAACTTTTTATCTATACTCACTGGCCATGTTTGTCAGGTAACTCTGGGGTTAAAGTCAAAAAGAAAGGTGGAGGAACGGCACGCAATTGGAAAGGTGAGTTGTAAATTAAGTAAAGGTGCCTGTTTGAAAACTGAAGCAATATGTTCATTACTCAGCATGTTCATTTCTCACCAGTACATTACCCTGTGATGTAGTCATGTAGGGTGGTAAGATGAAATGGGATTGGCTTCCTTCCAGGAAACTATAATTGGGATTCAGTCACAACTGTTGCTGCTCACCTTGTTGCATCTGAATGTGGTAAACATTTTTTTGGTACTTTGCAAATTATTTAGGGTGTTACAAAGCCGTACCCATTTGCTCTGGCCCACTTTATCCCATGGGTACATACCTCTACTCCATTCTGCTGTAGAATTAGTTAAGACCACCACTGACTAGTAGTTAGTTAGGAGAATAATAATCCGTACAACAGACAGCAGAAAATCTGTGTGGACCCAGGGAGAACGTGCAAACTCCACACAGTCCAAAATCCAGGCTGGGAATCGAACCAGAGATCTCTGGAGCTGTGAGACTACAGTGCTACCCACCATCCCACCATTAGACACCATGTTGTTGGTACACAGTGTAGGTCTTTTTCTTCTTTCTTATGAATAAGTCCACCAGATTTCTGGTTGCTGGGCTACTCTCAGATGTGCTGTGACACCGAGGTGTTTTAAAAATCCACAGCAGCACAGGTGTAACACTCACACTCACACAACACAGAAAGAATTGCTGGTGAGTGATGGTCCTGTGTTGTTGTGGTCTAAAATGGATCATTGCTGCTTTAATCCCAGATCCGTTTGAGCACTGGCTTATGCGTACCTGCATAAATACAAAAAATAAACGTCGGTCACCACCAAGACCATTGTTAATGCTGTTATAGAAGGGATTTCAGCTCAAAAGTCTATAGAACCATCAAGCGTAAATTGGGTTTCACTCTTGTACTTCTTATCCAGGAAAAACCAGCCATGAAGCAGCACTGGAGAGTAGACACCATCTTAGAGAAGCAACCAGCTAATGCTAGTGTTGGATGTTTTCTTACTAGTCGGCTGTTGCGTTGCGAGTCTCAGAAGCGCAACAGGTAAATGGCGGTGTGTGTGTGTGTGTGTGTGTGTGTGTGGTGTGTGGTGTGTGTGTGTGTGTGTGAGAGAGAGAGAGAGAGAGACAGCATTATTATCCTGAGGGGATGGGGCGCCTCTCATATTGGCAGCTAAAGCGTTAGCTGTGTTTGCGGAACACCAGACATCTCTCGTCAAACACGACAGTTGTTAGTGCAACGCGCTCGTTTATAACTGGCAGCAGCACCCTCTGAATGGAGTTTCATACACGGACGAACAACACATCCATCGTTTTTACAAACCACCTCCTCACCATTCCCACCTCACAATTTCGTACCGTCTCTTGTGGGCTTTTATCTTTTAGTCCTTCATGAGTGGGTTTAAAGAGGCAGATCGCCACCGTTTTCCCATCAGCCGCTGTGAAGTGAGCAGCAGGGTAAGTTCAGTTCAGTCACTCTGAGAGAGGTCTGGAATGGACCGGGTAGTATTTCGAGCAGCAGTCCGACTAATGTCCTGTGTTGAGTGTTTGTTTTTTTCGTTGCCAAAATGCACGAAGCTTTGGATTTGGTCGCTACCTTAAAAAATGTTTCTTGGCTGATTTGGTAAATGCAGCATCCCTAACGCAAATTAACCAACCATTGTTTTTCGGCTGCAAAAACGAGATAATCACTGATTTCTCCAGCCCATTAATATGGTAGATTTGTTATTAACCGACGGTTGTGTTCAAAATTTTCAATTACACGTTCAACACTTAACATACAGGGTGGACAAAAAATTTGTAATTCCTTAATATAATAGCCATGACACTACAAGGAATAACCTGGATGATTTTCTTAATGATTTGGTTAAAAAAACTGTTAATGACTATACTCTTCAAGAATTCAAAGCGTGTGTTGGACAGGTGAACAGAGTTGTAGCCACCAGTCTGTTCCCATGAAGCTTTTCAAGAATAATTAAATTTCTGCATCGAGGAGGCCACTGAAGCCACTTGAATGACCATGAGCTTATCATTTGTCTTGGAATGTGGGATCAGGGCGTGTTTGCACTAGTTTGAGTGCACCTGCCTCATGGTTTGTTGTGGGTTGCTATGCAAAAGCAAGCTTCTGAAGTTAATGATTTCCATGGGATGAATGAATCCCCCACCTTTAAAGATCCCCAACAGGCTGCCCACAGACAGGTTGAAAGGGAAGGCAGCATTCCTACATCAGCTTCCTCCAAGAACAAAATTTGCACAGATTTTTCGAAAATATGGTCCATTTGATCAGGGGTCCATCTTTTTGTGCTTCTTACCCTCAAATAATGTGTCCTCATATATATTGGGTCTTCAATAGAGAAGATTTCTGAAACAATAGCAGCATTTGTGTTTTTAACAGCCAGGTGTTGGTGAAGCTCATATGTACAGTTACTACTGAGACTGACCCATAGAGACGTTCTCCTTTAATTAAAGAGTTTTTAAAATACAACATTAGCAGTTACAAACGGGACGTTGACTGAAATTGGATCGTTGACCATGACATTACCATTTATAGAATTTGAAATTACTTAGCTAATTGAAAAACGAAAAGAACAGTTTTCTGCTTTAAAGACGTTTGCAATTCTCTTTTGTTGTTCTGTCAGCAGATGTCGCAAGGGTTCACTGTCGTACTAGTTTTCCTTGTCATTCAGAGACGTTTTAGAAGATGTATATACGACACATTTTTATGGGGTGTCCTTTCCTGTTATAATTCTTTAAGACCTTGGACATTAAAGCGATTATGGCCGTTGCACAAGCCACCATCCCTGACAAGGGGTTTTTGAGGTCAACCAGGAGGATTGGGTGTCAAACATGGCTTAATGTGCTCTGTATTCTGAGGGGGTGGGGACGCCAGTAGCAGAGGATCCACCCCAAGGACCTGTATGATTCAGTATAGTAGGTTGACGGGACCGTCTGTGAGATTTGAGAACATGAAAAGAAAAGAAAAAAAAGTTTTGTCTTTTTTTGGAAAAGCACTAATTTGTGTCGAGTCTCTGCCAGCCCTTTCATCGGGGGTCACTGTTAAAACTATTCTCACCCCCCAGCAGTGGCTTACTATGCAAGTGATGGTACTGCTAATTTGTACCAACACGCCACGCACTACAACCGAAGGCGCCTGCCGTATGTAGGTGTCGAGAGCAGTGCTGAGAATGAAGGGTTCCATTATCCACCATAGAGATCTGACGGCGCCATGGCCGTACTACCCTGTGGGGCTCGTAGCACCGAATGGAAGAATGTAAAAAGTGTAGAAAGCCACTACTGAGATATTCAGAGTATCTCAGGTCCCAGTATTAAGTCGCAGTTTTGTCACATACATGGCAGATGCTCTCATCCAGAGTGACTTACAAACTGGTTACAAGTGCAAATCCAAGCCATTTTTAAACTTGAGAATCTTGGTCATAAAGTCCCCAACAGTTTCAGCGTGGCAGTGTGGCTAAGACTGCAATCAACACACACCTAAGCCCAATACTCCCGTTGGATTCCTGAAGCTGTGCAAGCTGTCAACGCCAAAGCACAGTAGAGATTCAATCACACACTGAAATATACAGTACATAGGCCTGTGGTGTGTGTAGCCTGTAATCTGAGTCCCACAGTGCAATCACTAATGGCAGTGGAGGAACCTGAGCCCGGAGTTGGCAGGCTTTCTTCTGCTCCAAACAAGGAAAACAGGAACAAGACACTGATCTGGCAATCAAAACTAAATTTAAAATGTCTAATTCAAGAAGTGGCTCATCTATAAAGCCCCATATATCCTTTGGGGTCATTCGGTCATACAGCCATGTAGATACCTGTATTACTCCTGACCCAGACTGATCTCAGCTGAATTTAGCTATGACCAGATCAACTGGAGGTGTGGAATTTTTACAGCATCTCTAAAGGCACCATTGGCATGATGATAAACCGATGGATAAAGATGTAAAATAAACAGCACTTATGTTTAGTAACAGCCTCTATGTTTCAGAAGTGACGACCACCAAACTACATGCTACCTTGTCACACTTGGGGAGTGAGTGCAGGACGCTGGTGTTCTGATTTTAATGGTGATCATGCGGCCGAGGTGCAAAACAGACAGGCACAAGTGCAGTTGAGATCAGTCCAAAAAGTCAAAACCAGAAACAATACAGTGAGCAGAGAAAACGTAATGAGCCAAAGAACAAGAGATGAATGCTCAGAAACATGCAGTAGCAACGTGACTTGGCAAGGAGTGAAGATAACAGGGATTAAAAGTCCTGTGAGAAATGAATGAAATAAGGAAGAAGTATGTATGCGTTAATAAGCCGGCGAATCAGAACACCTGATTTTGAGGCTGGGTCGGGTGTGTGTGTAACTGAATGGGATTCTGGGAGTTGGAGTCTGATGGGCTTGTCGCTTTGAACCCCAAAGACATTTTAGTTTTTATTACCAATTAAAGGCTCAGTAGGTTATATGGGAAAACTGTGTACACTGTAACGACTCACATTAAATTTTCCAATAAACCTGTACTATTTAATGGACATTGTAATTAAGACGAATGAATTGTGCTGTTCTGGCTCTGATAATGCCACAGTTTGATATTATTAGATCCAGAAACACCAGATATTTGGGTGTATCAGTCACAAAAACTGTACTTTATTTAATATTTCAAGAGCAGTTTTCACTGGCATCGGTCATAAGTCCGTAAGGGCCGTGTCCATTCAATATCTAAAACAGTCCAAGTTGAAGCTCAATGCCAGGCACAGACAGATACATTACAGAGCGAATCGCAAATGGCCAACCCAGCAACGTCCATTGGCTTTAACGTCCGAGATCTTCAGAATTATAATAGGAAATAAAAATGTGTCTTGTACACACCTTATAAACGTCTGAATGACAGAAAACTAGTATGAGTTGAACCCTTGCAACACCTGCTGACAGGAAAGCGAATACAACAACGTTCGTTTCGTTTCCGTTACTGCAGAGATGCAAAGAATTACTGAATGGTCATTTTTGTCTACGTTTGTTGACGCCAAATGCTTTTACCTAACTGGACTGGATGTATTAATGGTTATGATGCCGCTTCCACATTCTAGTCCACCGTATTTGAATCCCAGTAACATATTTTAGTCAGTTTGTGTTCCCATGCCTACCTAGGCACCACATGCAGGCACCATAGCAACCCTTCCGGAACACCTGAGCTGAAGAATGATTGGCAGGACGGTGAATAGAGGGATTGTCTGCTCTGGTTCAGGGGACTTGTTATTGCGAGTAGAATCCAGCAGGATTTTAAGGTTAAAAAGGTGCAAAAGCTGGCCGTGGTGTAGTATAGATCGTAGCTGTCCAGCACTCCCAGGAAAGCAGACGAAGCTGAGACAGCCACATGTTGCTTCCTCGTATGCTGCTGTCATTGTCAGGAGGAGAGCAGGTGCTGCTGGCACAGCCGTCGGCTTTGATTCACATATAATGGGTCCGATTTCACATTCGTGGCATGATAATCAGGGTTAGAAAGCGCTTTGTCAGAGCGCAACGGATGCTGCGCGAACCTGAGGCATCTGGGAGGGAGGGAGGGGATGGGGTGAAATCATGCTCAGAGATTGCTTCAGTGTGGAAACTGAAGGTAGCTGATCTGTATGCAGCTGTTCCCTGTGCCTAGAAATGGATAAGCCACCTCAGAAATAACAGTTCCACAGCTACATAGCTAGGGGATATTGGGCTATAAGCACTGAAAGCAGCTAAGCCAAAACAAAGCAAGCCCCGACAGAAGCATAGAAGGTTTCTAATATGAGGTCAGTGCTGAATCGTTATTGTACCCTTTTTTAAGCACACTCGATAATAATCCGATAACTGTAGAAAATCAGATTTTGTCAGTAATCCGAACGAGTTTAGATGCATTTGGGTAATCCGATAACGTGAAAGCACTGGGTTTGAGCGAATCAAGCAATAATCGGATGTGACGTCAATTTCAAACCTTTAATTATTGAATAAGGAAATTCTCGAGCACATACCGCATTGCAGTCCAGGGTTGCCAGATCCCGTGAGAGAAACAAGCAACCAGCTCTACAGAAACAAATAACAAAAAAAGCAAAGTCTCCCAGGTTGAGCGGACCTGGTGACCATGTTTGTTCCACTAGCTTGCTGCTGGCGTGCATGTGCAGACTTCGAAAACCGATTGAAATTAGAGTAAGGGCATACATGGGCTGGGAAATCTGATTACTGAGATAAAATCCAGCTCTGCTTTTTGGATTTCTGTATCTTATGCCTAGGCCTTAATCTGATCTGAGAAACATATACTGTTTACATGACCACGTCAATAATCAGTACTCACTGCTAAGACTTAATAGTATGAATAACTGAGCATAATGTTGGTCATCCCACCCCCAAAGTGACCACCTTAAAGATGTGTGCAATATCTAACACTGATGCTGGTGTGATTTATCACCGAGCGCTGCTTGGTCTTTTTCAGACTCATCCAACCGTCAGATATTCCTTAGGATGACCGAGGAGCTTTGAAGACTCTCCTTACCTCTTCCTTAACGTACCTCGTTCTCCAGCTCGTGCCTCCTCCGTTCCTCAATGGGCTCCCGCAGCCAGGGCTTCTTCCACAACCAGCATCACCACCATCACCATCACCGCAGCTCCACGCTGCCCAGTCCGGCTATACCCAGGCTGATGCCTGAGCCAGGCAGTCTGTTGGGTGGGATGGCCCAAATCACACCCACGCTCTTCCTCAGTCGAGGCGCGGTGGCATCCAACCGCGGCCTGCTGCTGTCCAAAGGCATCACGTGCGTGGTGAACGCGGCGATCGAGCTGCCCAACTTCAACTGGCCTCACGTGGAGTACGTGAAGGTCCCGCTGGCGGACGCTCCCCACTCGCCTATCGCGCTGTACTTCGACAGCGTCGCCGACAAGATCCACAGCGTGGGGAGGAAACGCGGCGCCGTGCTGGTGCACTGCGCCGCCGGCGTCAGTCGCTCGGCCTCGCTCTGCCTCGCCTACCTCATGAAGTATCACGGCGTATCGCTGGCCGAGGCGCACGCCTGGGTCAAGGCCCGACGGCCCGTGATCCGTCCCAACGGGGGCTTCTGGCGGCAGCTTATCGACTACGAACGCAAACTGTTTGGGAAGACCTCGGTGAAGATGGTGCAGACGCCGTACGGGGTCATTCCTGACGTCTACGAGCGGGACCGACGCAACCTGGCACCTTACTGGGCCCTGTAAGTGAAGCGGCAGGCCTCCGTCCTTTCAAGAAAAATGGAAGGTGAGGATCAGACTGGTGAACTTTGACTCAACCGCCGTGTAGCCGCTCAGTGTCTGGAAACAGATTAAGGGGTTCGGTTGGGTGAGACGTAGCCGACGTCCCCTTAAGTACTGAGAGTAAATCAATGATCCCCGTCCACTGGTACGAGGGCGCGAGTCCCTCTGCTATTCTGATTAATAAGATCAACTGGAAGTCATGGCCTGTAGGGCGTTAACCAGTCTCAGGCTTTTCAGGCTTCATTAAGATACACCCATGTCATTGTTGTAACCTTTTTAGAGGCACAAATCAGTTCCCAGCTCCAGCATTTTCAAACCTGGTGTTGGCCAGAATTGCGCATTCTGTGGATCAAATGTCACGTAACTCTAATTTAAATGATGAAAATAGAAGAACGCCTACCAAGACTCATCTCCAAATCGACTTTGTGTTGAAACGAACCGATTAACAGGCAGTGGTGCTGCTACACCTCTATCGCATTTCGTGCTGAGGTACTTCAGTACTTTCAAATATTTCTAAGTAACAAAAAAATGATTATTATTTTTTAATCGAGTTATATTCACTGAGTATATTAACGTTTCTAATACAGATTATTTAGGTGATTATGGTACAGGATCTGGCACAGGATTCAATATGTTATGTCAAAATAAAAATGTTAATAAAGTTAATAAAGTCTTTAAAGGAACATTTTTCTCCCATTTACTTTTTTGCAACCTGTCTGGAATCGGACACTTTAAGTTTTTTTAGGTTTTACGTTGGTCTACAGTGCTTTTTGTTGTGCAAAAGTCTTAGGCCACCATTGGATTTGTTGTTTTACCATGGGCATAAATGACTGTATATTCTGCCATCGGGCCCAAACAGAGAAAAACTTTATAAAACGATTCGTCACTCCATAGTACTCTTTTCCACTGATCTTCATTCCAAACTTTGCAGCCTTATCCCACCCACCGTGCTTTAATCACCGTGCTCCCCTTCTGAAAAGCTTCCTGATCAAGTTTCTTCAGACTGCAGAAGGCTCAACTGGGCATCAACTTGCCAGATGCTGCTGGGTCTGTTGCTTCAGTGTAAGGGGGGAGGTCAACATTAAACACTTGCCACTGTAGTCTACAGAAGCAGTTTTTATTTAATACTTCATACAAATTTCCTGTACTTTCTGTTTGTGCATCTTAAAAAGAGACACCGGTTTACTAAAACAACAAATCTAATGGTGGACTAACACTTTTGATCACATGTTGTACAGCAGCTTTGGACATATTACAGTCACTTTTTCAAACCTACTCACATTTCTGTTGCTTGGTCAGTGTTCTGGCTTTGACCTGTGTCTTTCTAAAACATGCAAGAAAAACAATCATTACTGGGTGATGTTCCTCAAGATGCAGACAGTCATAGCTGAGATCTGTTCTAGGTAATCCCATTTTGGACTGATTAACGCCGTCTATGAACATGAGGCTGAGGAGCAGATCTTTCCCTTTTATGACCAGTACAAATGTGAGTCATGTCTGTTCCTACTGTGAAAACAGAAAACTAGAGTATCCTTGGTTACCATCACCTAGGCAGCGCTGCTGTAGTGAGGCCGAACACTGAGAGCGCAGGCTGCACGGGAGAATGGGAAAGGGCAGTACAGCTGCTAAACATCCTCGTGTGACGCTCGTTCAGCTCACGTCACCAGCACCACATTTTCATAAAGATCAGTGTTTATTTCACAGTAGTTAGCACTGCAACAGGAACACAACGAGAAAGCGATTCTAAGAGACGAGGTAATGACACAGCGCTTTAATCGGCACGGGAGGGCGCGAGGATATCGCCGTCAACAGCCGCGTATGTTATTAGCACTCAAAACAATTTGAAGAATCGACTGTGGCAGCTGAAATTAAACTGAGACCAAGAAGCTAAGCCGAAGAAACAATGAGTCGCTTCTAAATCCCACAGCCTTCGAGCAAGACAAAAGAGGACAGGCATCCAACACGACCACCGCACGCTTCAAAAAGACGCAAAGCCAAAATTTAAGCAGCTTGAGATTTTCCACGAAAGACCCACAAAATCGTCCGTTCCCAGACCCAGCCATTACAGTGATTCAGCAGAGACTGGACGAGGAGGACGAGAATACTGTTCTGTACCTGCTTACAGCCTCTTTGATCTGTACAGAAGCACGGGTACATAACACAGGCATTAAACAGCCAGTAGAAATACAAGTGTTAAGGTTTCACATTCATTTCTCTTAAACCTCTGACCTACATGACATCATTATTACTGATTATTATAGCGCGTCGTCAGAGTTACTGAAGCATCTCTTACACCAGACCTAAAAGCTAGACTCCACTCTCCTTCAGAAGACCAGTCCAAGGCTGCAATAAATACACACACATCCTCTTATGCACCACCAACTCCGATACGTCCAAATCCAGAAGCAAGAGCATGATCAACGCTAAAGATGGGGGAAGCAATAAATAAGAGTCAGATCTGTTCAAATGAGGTTCGACAAGGTTTTCACAGAAGCAGAGACGACGAAGGGAATCACAGCAGGTCAGGGAGGATGAGGCCTGGCGGCTTGGGCTCCACGCAGTTAATCCAGAAGTTAGCGCAGCTGGCGTGGTACTGGTGCCCACCGTACGTCAGCTTGAAGTTATCCGTCTCAGAGTTAAAAGCCTGTAGTTTCAGCCGGAAAGACAGAGGAGACAAGACAAATATGAAGCATGTAGCAGCGACTATAACAAATACAATCATGTACGGTGGTATCTCGGTTCTCGACCACCTCGGAACTGGTCGAATTTGGTTCTCGAGGCATTTTGACTAGAAAAATGGGTCTCAGTTTGCGTCGTTTGCTCACTACTTGGAGCACTTGCTTAAACAAGTCGAGCCACACGATTCACGATTCAGTACACACTGATTCAGTGATTCAGATTCACAACAGTGATGACATTCACTGTCTTTCTCGCGTTTTTCTTTATGTTTACATCTACAGTACTGTATTCTTGGTGCAAATAAGTCTCCATAGGTCCTAAAAAGGTTGGTTATGAGAGCTAACCGAACCTGAGTTCACCAGTAGACCAAGTGTTTTGCTTTTACTTTTCACTTTCAATCCATTACTCACTAAATTACATGCAGTTTTTCAACACTTTATTATAAAATAAGCTTTGTGCTAATGATTTTGGGTAACTGTAGGTTAATGTAAGTGTTAATGTGGAATCGGTTCCACTATGATACAGTACAGACTATATTACACTCATTGGTTCATGATCCATTTAGCTTATGATGGATTTGATGAACATACCCCCATCATAAATCAGGAGCTCCTGTACAATACCACAATGCCTTAAACGGGGAAATTTCTGGGGGTCTGGAACAGATTCATTCAATTTACATTATTCCTTATGGGAAACATTTGCTCAGTACTCTTCATTTTCAGTACTGGACAAGCCTTCTGCAACAAGTTAATGACGAGAACCGAGGTACCACAGCACTCAACAATTAGGCCTGTGTCCCAAACATCATGTCTCAGGGTTATAAAAAATCATCAGAATCCTTATAATGAGGCGTTCTTGAAATTGAAGAGTGAGCATGTCAACTTCACATTTAGCACCTGAAAGCTTTGGAAATACACTATATCCTAAAAACAAACACGGCGTATTAGGAACACCATTCAAATAATGCATCACGCTCTCAGAACAGCAGATATTGGTCACGACGACATAATGTTTTGGCTGTGGATTTGTCAGTTGCATTCCCATTCTCCCACAACCCAAAGGTGCTCGAATGGATTTTTTGATCTGGTCATCGTACACTTAAGTTTACACAGCTCATTGCCATGGCAGAACAAGAATGAGACATAAACTCATGAATCCATGGATCTAACCTGCCTTGTTTCAATAGTACACGCTGGTGCTGGGGGTGTGATGATGCAGAACAATTGGCTACCAATTGGGACACGCCTTCGTAGTCTCTCGAAGGATGCAGCCCCTGAACTGGGATGCAGCTATTGTGACAAAGCCATCAGATCAGCCTCGATCCTGATGTAGTAACTGGACCAAACACCTTCACTGTCCTCAGTGGCTCAGGTTGCTTTTAATTGGTCTCAGGGGTTTATTGTCCACTGTCTCCTTTTGCTGGGGTTCGGACTTGGCCTTTGTAAAGCTGCTTTGAGACCAGGCTCATCATCAAACCCACTTTACATGGAAAAGAAATGAGCATTTCTCGGCCGCATATGAAGGAGCTTTCGAAATGGGACAGCCTGGTCGCGCCGCTATGACGCAATCGGTCTTCAAATGCAGCCTCCGAAGGACGCAGCTGCGCCCCACTAAAATTACGAGGGTACCAAGTCAGTTTTATCCCGGATTGCTGAGCAGAACTACAGGACATGTCAGGCTCATTCACTACAGACACTACATTTAACATAATGCCCAAGCATCTTTCCAAAAGCTTGATCGCTTTCAATCTGAGCCATTTTCCTTTGGGTTTTCACATGGAATAATGGACATACAGTCTATTTAACAGGCTTATTTTTTATGCACAGTTGTCCTCCCTACAACGGATTGGCAAGCACAGGGGTACAGCTGTGGCCCTCTAAATTCTGTGTCCATTGTAAAAATGAGGTGAAATGAAAAATTTCCAACTGGTTCCATAAGCATCACAATGAGAGCAGGATAAATGAATGGCCTGTATAGGCATTATGTCTGGCAACAGTACAAATAAACAGAACTGAGCAGGTATGTAATTTATAACAGATCCAAATTTTCCACTTTGGGGGTGTTATAGAACAGAAATTTGCATCTGTGTCACACCTGACAATTCCGCGATCAGACTCGCGTGATTCTGAGAATCTGTAAGGAACGTTTCCAGCCCGTGTTCTTCCAGCGCCATGAAGAGTTAAATAAATTGTGGTGTTCCACTCCACGTATGAACTGAAGTGGCTCCTAGACATTTCCCCTCCACATGAAATTCATACTCCTTAGTATGACTGATGGACGCTCACATTCTTCTGACGATGCACTGTCAGACCTCAGATTTCAACGGTCCCGCACACTGGCTATGATTATGAGCACTATATAGGCCTCAGAAGGTACAGGACATGCAGACAAACACTGAGTCTACTGAGGCAGAAGTTGGGAAGTCCACGAAGACTGCTCGACAAGTCGATTCGATGGTCTCTGCGTCTGTACGTTCGAGCTGTGCAGATCAAAAGCTTGCTTGAATATCTCTGCCGGACGCCAAGAAATGACTCATGCGTGGTGAATCATAGCCACCTACACAGAGCGTACACACGCACACCGAGTGTCTGATTCATCAAATGTCTGATGTAGCATGTTTTGACAGAACATTAACCCCAAACTCCAATTAAGCAGGAAACTAATAAGATCCAGAACTGACGTGCTTTTCAAAAGGCTATAAACACAGCCTGGGCTGATAAGCCACTTGCTCTCTTCTCTCTGTGTGTTTTTCTTTATAATACTGGGTGACATTTTACGTGCTGAATTCAAATCTCTTTAGAAAATGAACTCTCTCCCGCTGGGATTCTATGTGGCACGTGATTAAAACAGTTAACAGTTGAACTGTAGCTCATTTTCTGCTAGATTGTCTTTCGGCAGCAGTGACCCACAAAAGACAAAACACAACACAACACAACACAACTGCTCAGCCTGAGAATATAAGCATGAGTCAGGCTGCTTGAATTCTATTCCTGGGCATGCATGCCATCACATGTTTTGTTTTCATCGTCACTAAATCTATAAACACACAAACTCTGTAGGTGGCTGAGCAAACGGAATCTGGTATGCCAAAATATGCATGAAACGTATGTCACCGAAGGGTGTGTTTAAATGTTTTTAGTATACATGTATGCGCAGTTTAACGTCCATCTCATCAACGTGCTTTCTCTTTTATGTCCAAGATCTTAAGAATTATAATAGGAAATAAAAGTCTGACCTATATTTCTTAAATTTCCCTCTGGGATCAATAAAGTATCTACCTATCTATCTATCTATCTAACTATGTGATCTATTTATGTGATTCACATCTGAATGACAGACAACTAGTCCGAGCGAACCCGTGTGACATCCGCTGACAGAAAAGAGAATCGCAGTCTTGAAAGGCAGAAAAAAACATGGTATTGTTCAATTTCATTATTTTTTTGGTTTTAAAAAGTGTCAAGTTGTATAAAAGATAAGAATGACTATCATACTATACTGAAAGTTTTCATACTGTTTTAATTAATCGTTTCGTGTAAAAACACTACGTGCAAATCTAAACTATTACGTGACTATGGTAATGACTGGTCAATGTCCATTTTGGTCAACGTCCTGTGTCACGGAACATAATGCTGTTATTAAATGGTGCACACCTGTACAGTCAAACCCTGTTACCTTAATATATCTCGTTCCAAAAGGTCAGGTTAATGAGTAGTTGGATAGCCAAAGCCTATTTCCATTACAACAAAATCACTGTGAGGTTCCAGTATATTTCAAACCCCACCCCATTTGAGGTACGTCAGCACAGCATAGTGGTACCACCGGGGACAGTCCGATTGGCCCTGCTGCCTTCTCAAGAGCTTTGCCTCTCTGAAGAGGAGCGTCTCATTTAGTTTGTGGAACACCTTCTCCACCCATCTCGTTCTCTGTAGTGTCAGAGTGTGCTTCTTCTAAAGCTTAATACTACAGAATAAAATACACAACCTTTATCTCATAAGTAACCCTAATTAAACAAAAGTGAAAGGTGTGGGTGGAGGTGAGAAGCCCGGAACACCACCCAGTCCATCCTTTTCCTAATCATTCCAGTGAGTTTATGGTTCAGATTAAAATAGCCTCCAGTTAGAGCGCATTACTATGATAACACAATGCTACGATTTTCCACGGACTATTAAAAGGACAGCCTAGTGAAGGTTAACGGAGTTATGTTGGACAGACTTGCAAGCCCAATGTTCCATCCTAGCATAGCTGTAAAACCCCTGATCCAGGCTTCACAGGTCTACAGATAACAGCTTGGCAAAGCTTTCATGGTGTAACAGAAATAAAGCTCAATATTTACCCGTAACTTTGTGCCAGCGTCTTTAGTCAGTGCCTGAAAGTAGCACAAAGACCGTCAGGAACGTCTTAACCCAAGCAGAACAGAGAATCTGAGACTCATAGAGCGCAGTACAAGCACCAAGAAGCCCAGAGTGCTCATCGTGCTGTGCGGAACCACCAGGAATGGGAAACAGAGCATCCTCTAGTTTTGTGCAATTCTTTGGCTTGTTCTTTAAATATAACACAGTGCTCTGCAAAAGTGAGGACATCTGTGAACATTTCAACTGATCTAAAACATGAACGAGTCCACCAACCATGAACTGTTTAGACTGGTTTATGGGGGTTGAACACCAAGGCTACTATCAGCTAGCAGAAGCCATGGAGCGCTGGGGACGGACCATCGCCCGCAGGTTGTTGGCGCATGCACACACCACTAATTGAACAGTGAACTGGCGCGTGTGGCTGGCAGGAGAGTTTTCTCTGCCTGCCAACTCAGCTCATCGAACACCAAGTGAGAAGCACTTAGGGGAGCGCACACATTATGATATTTTCAGTTTCTGCATATCTGACGAAATCAGATATTTTTGGAAAGCATCAACCAAACGCATTTCTTAAATACCAAGTAGATGCTGGTGTGAAAAGAAGAACTATATTTGCTACGTCCACAAACACACACTATCAAATTTGGTGTTTAAAATAGCTGCTACCGTCTCTTACGTGCTCCCTGATTTATGATGGGGTTACGTTCTGGTAAACCCACCATTAGTTGAATGTATCGTAAGCCAAGGAGTTTAAAATATACTGTGTCTGCAGGAGCTCCCTGTTTTATGGGGGTTCAGGTTTTCAATATTTCAACTTTGCTTCGGGAGTTCAGCGTTACACAGTACCATACTCTCTCACTGAACCTGGGCATCCGGGCAGCAGCTCAGTATTGTGGTTTTGTTTTCACTTTCAATACATAAGACGCATAAGATATTTAACACTTTATTATAAAATAGGCTTTGTGTTAATGATTTTGCCCAATTGTAGGTTAATGTAAGTGTTAAAAATGGACAGCATACATTCAACTTACGGAAGGTCACTCCTTTGTAAATAGGTCCTACCATAAACATACTTAAAACACTGATGTTAACCTACAGTTGGGCAAAATCATTGACAGAAAGCTTATGTTATAGTAAAGTGTAGAATACCTCATGTAATTTATTTAATAATGTATTGAAAGTGAAAAAAACAAACAAACAAACAAAAAAAAAAAACGTACTGCACATCACTGGCCAGAGAAAAAAAAAATCTATATTCAGAGCGTGGTTTCTGCTGAATGTGTACTTAGCTGTATTGTTGGATTCACATTGTAAGTCAAAATATTGCAAACCATCAACCAGGGACTACATTTATTATTGTTCAATTTATTAGTCTTGTTTTTTTTTTTTACATACTTAATCCCCCACTTTCCCTGGTCAACACATACCGCTGGCATAAGTGTGCCCTGGATGGGATGCCAGTATGCAGGGTTGGCAGGGGTCACTGCTGCCTCTCAAAGACCCGGATCACTGCATATGCAGGCCAGCATATTAGATCCAAGCACCACTTGAGCTCCCGGTATGTTATATATTATCTAAAATACAAATACCGGCTACATTCAGCTTCTAGTTTGCCGAGTTAACCATTTCATCAAAGGGCAGAACTTCCATCAGCTGTAGTGCTGTCGATACGATTAAGTCCATCTGCACTCCGAACATCAGGTAATATTTGGCTTTTCCATACAGGCTTAGTATATGAAAGTCTTCAAATCATGCAAGAGCATTACCTAGGTACAAAACTTTGATTTTGATAAATGATAATATTTCAGTTCATGGTTGTAGACTCAGACTTTTGGGGTTGCTTTCTTTAAGAACATATTCTGAAGAGCTCCAGCTGTTGCCCATTCCTTATGATTCCAGCCCCGACTGTGCAGGAGGCCAAAGAGCCCCTCCGGAGCCAAAGTGAGCAGCGTCGATTGATTGACTCCCAGTGAAGACCCTAATCCTACAGTGAACACCCATACCCCATAATCCCAGAAGAACTCCGACCTGAATACCTCCGCCACCATAAACATGGCATACCCGCCAATGCCTCGCCAAAACAGGAAAACAAGAGCCATGATTCAAACTGCTTTGATTGGATTATCTGACTGGCAGCTCCTAAATCAGCAGCTTTTTATTCCTTCATACAATTTTTGAAATGTCCATTAGCGATAACCTAAGCCAATGCGCTGGTTCTTCTTGTGACTAGGTGACGGATGGTTGGAGACACATTTGGTCCTCTTAACCCCTCCTCACTGTTCCAGCTCCCCATTCAGCCAGTGCAGCACGACACTGCTAGAGCACGGCTAATGCACACTCATGTACTTTGAATAATGGACAGCAGATCGAAAAATGGCAGACTCTGATATGTTATTAGAGGACAGAATTGAGGATAGCAGGGAGAACTGGAACTGGAAGAGAGAACATTTGTTGTTTAACTGCACCTCCAGTGGTGAATCAACAGAAAATTGGTCCAATCAAATAAAGCAATGCTAATAAGAAGAGGCTGTAAATGAAAACAAATTTGGAACAAAAAACGATCCTTCCAAATTCTGACTAAAATGCTGCTGCTTAAATACTGGAAAATGCTAATAGTTTCAAAGAGAAGGTTGACTAAACTACCTGCTATAATCATTTACTGTCATATTTCTCCTTGCTGGGGTTTGGAGCAAAAGAGGCCCAAAGTCTGGCATTCGTCACACAGGACTTGGTGCTGATGGTAAATAAGGCATTAAGCAGCGCTGAACCCAGTTTTAACCCCAGTCACTCCAAGTGTACTCCTAGTGCTGGTTCCAAGTCCCAATAATTGGGGAAGGTTACACCAAGAAGGGCATCTGGGGTAAATAAAATAAAAAAAAACCTTTCCAAATCTAATGTGTGGATGATCTGCTCTGGCGACCCCCAATGGGATCTGGTTATATATCAACTTTTCACATCTAAACACTTCCACTATGAGGTAATCTGACATTTTTAGCACTACACACGAGCAATGATGCGATGCAACTTGATGCAACACTACTTATCTACCTGCCTTATCTACCATCATTACATCAACACCAAGCCTGGCACGAAGAGTACACAGCCCAAGCCCAGTGCATACCTGCACTGCACTATTTATCTTACAGACCTGACCAATTACAATTTTGCAATATATTGTTTAGCCAATAAAGCAGCAACAGCTTTGGTTATAACGCACCGTTTGCCACATTAGCATTGCTTTAAATCAGCCTCCACTACCCAGCTGTGGTGCCAACATGACCAGTCAGTCCTCACACAAAAACTCTGAGCAGCAGCCTGGCGAAATGAGCGTCAGCACAGCGAGAGAACCTGCGTACCGAAAACAAGCTAAGTGAACGGACTGGTATCCTGGGATATGCCGTCTCAAATTGGGAGCTTCAGTCTGACAGCGGCGGGTAGAGTTAGAGCAGGTCATTTTGGCACCACAGGCTGAGAGCCCCAGCCATATAAACCTCTAACAGCCCTGAAAGAAGCTTAAGGTCGGAGTCAGAGAGGGTGTTATACTCTTTTAAACAGACGTCCAAATGAGTTCTCCTCCTTCTTCTGTAAAAATAACCAAAGTATGCAAGTCATGACCCATTACGAAAGACGGCAAATAGCTGCAGACACGCAGAGCAAGCCTCACGCTGGGCAAAGCCTAGGCCTGGGCAAGAAGCCTAAAGTATGAGCCAAGAAGAGAAAGCTTTTAAACAGAGCAAAAGACTCGTGTAAGGTATATTAGGGCCGTCAGATAATGTAAATAGGTTCACCATGTTAATCACATTTCTTCTGCTTGCTCCCATTTGAACCTGAAGAAACAGCATTACACAGAAATATAAGGGAACAAAGTCATGGATTCATTTCAACACGTCTTACCTTGTTTGCTGTGTCACAACATTTCAACACGGCTTCTCTGACAGAGCAGCCCTCATGTGCCACAATGGCCCTTTTAATGCAAAATATATTTGTTTTATTTGTATTTTTTCTAAACAGCATATGGAAGCTGTTCCCTTTTTAAATAACACACTAAGTGAGCACAGCGTGTCGGGAGGGGACTGAACTGTTATGTTCGCTATAAGCTATATGACACGTGTAATAACTACAGGTCCTTCACAGGGTCGAGCAGCGAAAATGTGATTAACGACATGAAAAAAAATAGTAGTAATAGTTAGTTTTTAATAATTAGTTGAGTAATAGTAATGATTGTTAGTTAAGTTGGTTAGATATATTACATTTCGGGTCAATATCAGGTTTTAAATGACATATAATCGACTAACTTCAAGGCCAACACTGTCAGTCTCCTTGGCTGCATCTACACTCACTGGCCACTTTATTAGGTACTCCTGTGCTCATAAATACCTGCTCAGCCAACTGCACAGCAGCAACTCAATGCATCAGGGTGCTGCTGGTGGTGGTGTAATGGTGTGGGGGTATTCCAGTATCGAGTACTGCCCATGTTCATCCCGTTATGTGCAGCATTTAGGAACGCATACAGCTTATACTGTACAACTTATAATCCAAGACTTGTAGGTCAAGGACCCAACAGTGGCAGCTTGCAGGATTTGAACCCTGGATCTACTGGTCCATAGTCCAGCACTTTAACTGCTATGCTACCACAGTCCCATTTCTTGAACATGACCGAGTTCACTGTACTCAAATAGCCTCCACTGTGACCAGATCACAATCCAACAGAGCACATTTGGGATGGGGCCGAACGAAAAATCTGCATCATGGCAGTGCAGCCGACACATCTGCAGCAACTCTGTGGGCTACCATGTCAATCTGGACCAAAATCTCTGAAGAACAAAGGCACATCTGAAGCAGGTCCAACCCAGTGCTAGCAAGGCGTACCTAATAAAGTGGCCGGCGAGTGTATATAAGACTAGATGTGAGAGCTGAGGCAACATTTCTGAAGAAAGCAGTAAACCGGAACAGGACTGAATTAATAACACAGCCGGTACGGTGTGTGTGGGTTTGTGTTGCAGACCTTGCTGCGCCAGTCCACATTGAGCAGACACACTCCGCAGGCCAGTTCCTTGGCGTTCTTGATGCCATGCCTCAGGATACAGGAGGAGAAATCCATAGAGCTCTCATCAGGCTGGCAGACACACACGGGCAGACAGAGGAGCACACTATTAATATCTGCGCTTCTTTAAACCAGTTTTACACATCAACCCTCTATCTTTTCACTAAGCCAAGCCTTAGATGGATACATAGATAGATAGATAGATAGATAGATAGATAGATAGATAGATAGATAGATAGGTAGGTAGATAGATAAATGAGCCTAAAATAGAAAGCCGGATATTTTTGATCCGCACGTACACTCTTATTACGTTGAATATCCGTGGCTTGTGGGCAGTAGGAAATGGGCAGCCGGATGCTTTCCAACTCCCACTCATTACTACCCAAAGCTCACACTCGCTCCTCAAATACCACACGCTATTTTAAAAGCGATATTCTCCCCGGGACGGGCATCAGAATCAGACAGAGCACAAAGACATCTTTCCTCAAGACTATCAAGCAGAGCAAACCAGCGACCGGCTCAAATCACACTGAGAAACAAATTCCACCAGACTAACTGAGAGGTTGGCCAGAGACATGAAGCCTATCAGGTTGTTCCAAACACGGCTGATGTCCTTCAGCAGCTCCTGCAGCTTCTCCGAGCACACGGCCGTGGCCTTGATACCCAGCTCCACACGCCTGGCCACGCGGTAGACCTCCACCACGCCTAATGCACAAACCACACAACAGAAAAGCACCGATCACAAAAGATATCACTGATCTCATTGTTATCATTTATGCAGCGGTACCTCGCTTCCTGACCACCTCGGAACTTGTCGAATTTGGTTCTCGATGCATTTTGACTAGAGAAATTTGCCAGCTCGTCGTTCTCGTGCAGTGATTCAGGCTCACAAAAGCTCTCACTCAGTGCAGATCTATATAGTGTTTTCGTTAGCTTTACATCTACAGTACTGTATCCTTAGTGCAAATGAGTCCCCGTGGGTCCTAACATGGTTAGTAATGACAGCCAACCGAAAGCAAAACATGAACTACAGCATTAGCTGCTATGCTAGCACCCCGAGTGTTTTGCTTTTATTTTTCACTTTCAATCGATTACTCACTAAATTACATGAGGTTTTTCAACATTGTGTAGAACTGTAGGTTGATACAGTACAGACTATATGAAACTTAACGTATGATGGATTTATCTGAACATATCCCCATCATGAATCAGGGAGCTCCTGTACAATACAGCTCCATTAATGCAGATAATGCCTCATACAGGGGGATTTTCTGGGGGTCTGGAACCCATTCATTCAATTTACAATAATCCTTATGGGGAAAACTCGGTTCTGGTTCTTGTCAGGACTTCTGGAAGAAATGAACGAGAACCGAGGTACCGCTGTAATCAGCAAAACAATGAGTGAAAAGTTGAGCATTTGAGCAAAGGCCAGGAGATGAAATGGGAACTGAGAAATCCCAAAACAGCAAAGCTTGACTTGTCATGTCACACTTTTTCAGTGACGGCGTAACAAAGCTCAATTTAGCCCGATATCAGACTAGAGGTTCAGGAACCAGTGTTATGAGGTTTTCTCCTCAGCACTTACCCAACGCCAGTTTGTTTTCCCATACAGTACGAACAAGACAGTAATAAGATAGTTATAGTCAACAACTAACTACATTTTCTGTTTTCTCTCTGAGCTGTCTTCCGGTACCAGTTCCTGCCCCACACATGATGTTCATGATGTCCATCCGCCATCAGCTCCAGCCCCACCATACCCGGGCCACACCAGGGGGCAGTAACTCTCTCCCTCCTCCCGTTATCTGGGGACAAAGTGCTGCCAAGGACTTTGCTGCTTAGACTCAGGATCCTGGAGTGACTCTGTGTATCGGACTACTTACTGCCGATGTGCATATTCTACATTATTTTATTTGAGGTATCACTATAAGACTTATTAGTTTAGATACATTAGTTTCATTATTAATTTATCATCTATGCCACCCAAGGAGGTCGGATCCCTTTTTGAGTCTTGGTCCTCCCAGGGTTTCTTCCTCATAACGCTTAGGGAGTTTTCCTTGCCACTGTCGCCCTAGGCTTGCTCAGTTTGGGATTGGACGTGGATATTAGGAGATAATCTAAACTTGTGAAGTTGCTTTGAGACAATGCTCCATTGTAAATAAATCTGACTTGGCCTGACCCGACAGTCTTAACAGATGCGAGTGAAAAGACGATAGCGGATAACACCGAGCGGCGGGTCTCACCCAGCAGGTACTCCATTCCCTGTGCTGACTGGATGACCTCGGTGCACACGGTGGAACTGCTGATGCCATTAAGGGTGTTGTTGGCTGTGGTGATCACCTGCAGAGCGAAACAGGAGAAGCAGGTAGGAGGTAAACAAAGAAAGCAGCAAGGGAGAATTAATCAGAGTGCATGGGGGGATGGACTGACTCCATCACAAGACCTGTGAGAACGTGGGTGTAGCATTACCTGAAAAGCACTCTCCAAGCACCTCTGCCATTCGTACGCATAGCGCTCGCTCTCCTGAGTCAAAAGAGCAGCGAGACACAGAAAGTAAGTAAACCCCATCAGTCAGGGGAAATAATAATTATTATTAATATTATTATTCATTAACACCGGAACCGAGGTACCACTGTAGTTTTATGTACAAACAGGACCACATAACCATATTGCTAGCACATAAGCAGAATGTTTACTTTTGATAAATGACTGTTGAAAAAATATCTAATGCTCTAACAGGTAAATTCTGGCCATATGCTGCAGACGGGTCGAAGAACTGGAGTCCCAGCGGACACGCCGGCCCTGAAGAAAACCAAAAAGCAATGAGAGCAGTTCTGACCTCGACCTCTCCCGTGAGGTCCTTGTATTTGTCCCGGATGACTGGCAGCGCCGGCTTCTCACTCAAGGTGTTGGAGCGGTCACGGAACAGCTGCTCGGGGGCGGGAGAAGGTGTGGAGCATATCTCCTTCTCCCCCAGGCTGTGGCTGCGCTTGTGGGAACCTACACACACACACACACACACGTTTGTATGACATTTAGGGCTGTCAGAATTGGCACTGCTAATCCCACTTTTGTTTGCGATTAACAAACGAGGCAGCCGGACTTGAGGGCCGTGTCCAAAACGACCCCATAATCAATATTCCCCACACTCTGCATACCACATGTACCACCGTCAGCCTCACAGGGAACAGACCTGTAAACGATTTCAAAAACTACCCCAAACAGCTATGCTCATTACTGTATGGGGGTAGATCCGGCTCGGTTCAGGGTACCTGTGTGATTCGCCAACATGCCTGGCACACAAAACGCCAGCTAGCACATGCTGTTTCTTTGGCCAGAATGCAAGAAATCCCAACTGACATGAACAAACTGGTGCGATTAATGCAAGAGAACATGGTGGAATATAACACGGGTCAGTCTGTTTACCTCATTCTCTAACCTTCAGCTTTGAAACTGCTGTGACTTATCCATCCACGGAGGAAGACAACGACCACAAATCCCTCATTTGCAGCAAACGATAATTGGGTAGCAAAACAGCAACCCAGTGGTGTAGGCATGAATTATTCATCAGATTTCACACAGACATGTGCAGCGCACACAACACACACACATTCTTGAACACACCAAGCGGAGTAACTAGGCTGGGCTCACACAATGGGCTTGTGCTAAACCCATCCCTGAGATATAAGCATCGGCCCTCAGGAAGCCATGACGACACTTAATTCTCCAAACGAGCGTGAGGAAAGACAAATGCTGTCATTGCAAACAATTACGTTTGGTTTCGGAAACAAGTGAGCTTTTATCAGTTTGGGCTTCAGATCACAGATAGGAAAGGAATCAAAGAGGCAGCTGTTAACGTTTGTGCACGGATGCTGTCTGGCGCTGTTAGACAGGTCTCTGATGAGCTTGTTAGGCGCCGCAGTGACAACACTGCCATCTGGCGTTAGACAGAATAACTGCACCAACTATCTGCAGTCAGTCACACCAGATAAATTAAGGAAAACCAGAAAAATGGGCTGGTGTTTGGTAGCTGCGAGCAACACAAGACACTCGCTCAGACTGAGACCCTTCAATGTGAAGGGAAACCATGCAGACACAGGCAGGGCACGGCTCAGGGTAGGCAATAACACAACAACCGTCGGGGAAGTTGCATTAAAAAGTACTAATTACTTAAAAAATGTAATGGGGATTATTTTATTTGTAATGTCGTGGACAGGGCACTTCCATTACTCATTACTTTAAATTAAAGTATCTCCCTAAATCCATATGAATCTGTACCCATTGGAAAGTACAAGGACAAAAGCCAGTAGTCCTTTAAAAGAGAGTGTCTGTTGAAAATGCTTTGGGAATAATGAATATTGTTCGCTGTAATGCTACTTTACTTTGTTAACGGAAACTGCAGATTACTGTAATGCGTAATACCCATGTTAAAGGAAAAGTCATTAGATTACTATAATGGGTCACTTTGTTACGGCATTACCAAACACCGACCATAACTGGTCAAACAAGTCTAAAAGCTTCTGAAAGTCCATACAAGATAAGACTTATAAAGCCTATATCAATATAAGAATAAATTCACTTCATCAGGCCTTTTCGTTAATAATGTAATATGACATACAGTGCTGTGCAAAAGTCTTAGACCACCATTCGATTAGGCCCTTTATTAAAATAAAACTACAAAATAAAGGAAATTTGTATGCTGTATTAAAAAACGGAAAAAAAACCCCAAAACAAAACAGCATAAACAGCTTCTATAGGCTGCAGTGGCAAGTATTTACTGCGTCCTCCCCTTACACATAAGTAACAGCAACATCCGGCAACTTCATCAGGTGGTAGCAGCTGAGAAACCACCTCTTCGGAAGGGGAACAGGATGAAAAGGCCAAGATATGCTAAAGCTCACAAAGACTGGAGTGAAGATCAGCGGAAAAGAGGATAATGGAGTGACCGAGTTTTTGGGTCCAACTGGCAATATTCTGTTATATATGGTCATTATGGCAATGCAAAAACATCAAATCTAATGGTGGCCTCAGACTTTTGCACGGTACTGTATTTGACAGCACCTCACTCACCTTGCACTGACAAATCGAAAGTGGCCAGCTCATTCTTGATCATCTCCTCACTCGATTTGACTTTTGGCTGAGTGCTGGCCTTCAGGAAGTCTGATTTGCCAAACTTGGGCTTATCTGCTTGGAAAGCTCCAAAGTCGTCCGGCGCTTCAGCGTGGGTGCGATCAACGCCCGTTTCGGCTGCGTCCAACTTCTGAGAGCCCGTGCCGGCAAAGTCGCCAAAGTCGTCCTCGTCGTTTCCTCCGGCCGCAGGCTTGGCGGAGCTGAAGTCGGCGAAGTCGGCGAAGCCTGCGTCCTCGATCGGGAACGTGGTGACTTTGGCCTGTGTGGTGTGAGTGATATTCTCGGAGCTACCGAAGGACGTCTCCTTTCTGTGGAGCGTGTCTGAGGAGGGCAGTACAGGTAGAGGAGCTCCTTGCACTTTCATGTCCTGAACAGAGGAAGTATCATCCTTGTCGGACCAGTCGTAGACAGCTGGGCCCCTGATGCCAGCGCTTCCGAAAGGGTCGAATTTTAGGTCGTCTGTTTCTGTAATGACAACAAATAACCTCTGTGGTTCCTTATGCAAAACCAAACTATTCTAATCTTGACTTGTCAGTATGTTTGCAGTGTGAGCCCATTGGCTGTCCTGTATTATTCAACGTAGCAAACAGGGCCAGTAAGTATAGTGCTATACTATATTTTACCCACCCCCCTGTGACTACAGTTAAATTGCTGCCACCCTCATTTCTTTACCAAGGTAAATCTAAACTATATTGTACATAGAGGGCATATATATATATACGGTTTCTTTTTCATTGGAGCTGTTTAATATTGCTCTTTAAGAACTGGGACTGTGGTAGCCTAGTGTCCATGGTACTGGACTCGCAACCAGAAGATACAAGGTTCAAATCCCACCTCTGCCAAGCTGCTTGGCCCACAACTGCTTGGATTGTAAGACTCTATCAGGTGTAAGTCTTTCTGGATAAGGGCATCCACTGAATCTTTTTGACTGTCAGACTCCTACGGTAAGAGCAAGCAAGCACTGAGGGGGCACTACGCTCACTACATCCATCTGTTGGCGCAGCAGGGTGTACCCTCGTCCGACCTTTTCTCCCTCGCACACGACCAACTGTGTCTGTGGAGCACCCGGCATGATGGGCTAGCATATGTGTCCGCTGTGCCAACCAAGTTCCCTACGCTCCATTCTGCTCCATCATGTATGTCTTATTGTTTGTTTGGAACCACCTCAAGGTTACCAGCTTCCAGCAAGTCACTGGACTGATTAAACTGGTTTGTTATTATGGTGCTGAACTGCACACGTGGTCGACCCAAATGGCATGCATTACATTCTACAGAAAAGAAACTGGCACACTACAGGCGCTTTCGCACCGGAGGAACTTTTTCATAGTTCTTAGAAGTGTTGGAGACAGCGCCCCCTCTCTGGCGTGTTTCTACCGCAGGAACTGGGGACGACTAGTTCTTAGAATGCTAAGTATGAGGCCTTCTTCTAAAGAATGTGATTGGTTGTCAACCCTATCACTCACTCTCTGTCTCTCACACACACACTTAACTAGGGAAATACTGTATAGCCCATCATAAGCCATCATAAGCACAGGCTGTTTCTGCGTATTTTACACTAATCACACACATGCTGGTGTGTGAGACTTACCAATGCTGGTACTTAATCTATTGGATTAGCATAAGAACTGGAGAAAATGCTGCTCCACTCTTTTCAGGTATGATTGCTGCCATGTCCGATCTATTTGACTGGTGGGGGTGGTTCTTACCTATTCATTTGGGTGTTACACCATTGTTGTGCTGAGTAGGAAAAGTGAGCGAATCTCTAATAAGATCAACCACAAACGTTATACCTGCACGATCTAATCGGTGGGGTTTGATTAACTCACTGTTATTCATTGTTTGGGGAATGTTCCATCTCGTCATCTTTCCGGATTTTCCCCCTCTGCTTAAGAGAACTCCTAAAACTCCTAAACATCCTCCTCCCTACTCCAGTTTTTCACCTTAGGAGCTCTTTTAGGGATTAAGACGCATTATGAATAGCGTTCATCTTTAAAAGTATCTACTCCGAAACTCTGAGAGGGAAACGCCCACAACTCTAAGATTTTTCTTAAGAATTTCGTCACTAGGAGCTATTCTTAGCACTAAGGATATTTATGAATACGACCTCAGATCTTTGCACTTATAATGGAACAGACTCGGACAAAAGGACTGACAGTGAAGTCCAGGCTTTATTGAGCCTATTTGCGACGGAGGAGGTACGACACAATTTTGAGTCATCTAATTGAAATTCACGTTCCTAAAAAAAAAAGGCCCTGGAACGAAGGTGGTTCGAGATCCTCTGACGTAGTTCCTCCCAATTTCCTCCCGAAAGCACCTAATTTAGCACACTATTTGGATTGGTTTGGATGTCTAGTGAGAGCCTGTTTATAAACGAAGAAAAAATGTGCCGAAGAAAGAAATGTGCTGAATACCTCTTACCTTGTTTTCATAGATTTCGAGCATTCTGCTCCGTATTAATCTACTTTTATGGACAAATTCCCATACTATGCCCATAATAGAAACATATTTACTAGGTACTAGCCTGTAGCTACACCAGTGAAACTACTTTTTATACACACTATGTTAATATATGTGAAACATCAACACACTTGCTTTGCTTGAAATGTGCACTGTTGCTTGCATTAACAATTTGTGAAATTGACAAGGTGTTTATTTTTTTCAATCGGGTTTGGTGGCAAGAGGAAGAAAGGAGAAGAGAGAAGAATTAAGACTGCACGCATTTCCGCTACACCATCATTCATATTTATTACGACAACATTGGCAGAGAGAAAGATAGGTCACAAAAAAGGTTTGGTGGTACAAGAGCTGTGCCAAGCACTTAAAAAGTCCTTGTTTTTGGAATACAAAGGCATGCAGAGTCGGGTGAGAAGGAGAACAGAATCGAGAATGTTAAGGGGAATCCCAAAATCAGATGCAGAACCCAGCGCTGAGAAGGCACGTTCACAGACGAAAATGTTATCAGAGGTCAAGGAGAGTTAAATCAGAAGAAAGCAACAGAGAAAGAAAGTCATACAGAACACGTGTTAAGCAAAGATTAAAGGTGAATTGAAGTACACGTTTTAAGCAGCTAGTTACCCTTTGAGGACCTGAGAGCTCTTCTAAGATCTCTCAGAAGATCCGGCAATACTGATATCTGATCATCAAATGACTCAAGTGTAGCATTAACTGATATGAATTCGAGCAAACCAAGAGAAATACTAAAGCACGGTTTAATACTGCTGCTGCCAGGTACTCAAAGGGTTAAAACAAAGAGGACTATCCAATCAGAGCATTCAGTCAGTTCGGGGACAGGTGCAGAACAAAGATAACAGACACAGCATCCTTTTTCTCTCACCACCTGTACTCCTATGTACATGCTCTGGGCAAGACCTGTTACTCCAACCCGGGTGTAATGCAGGCGAACACATTCATCATAACGAACAACAGTACAGTTTGCATAAATAGGAGTGATACGCAGTCTCGTACAAATACTTCACACAATCCAGAGTAGTGATCGAGTCTAACGATTAAAAATAAATACGAGTATATATTCCAGTACTAAAAAATACATTATTAATTGAGCATGTGTACATTTTCCTATGCATGAGCGTAACCTGTTTTTTGTTTAGCTTTTTTTAAATAGGTACCCCTAGGGTCTTAACTGCTTTCTTGTCAATTTCACAAATTGCAAAGGCAGGCACAAAACATGGCAAATAAAAGCAAGAGTTACACTTCCACATGCCCAGTGAGAGCCGTCAGAGGGTCTCACGTACTGCAATGAACCAGGAATAGTCTCACAAAAGGCTGCACCCTCTTTAGGACGGGCTTGTGCTTGAAACAGCCTGGGAAGAAAGATACTATCCATTTGCTATGTAGTGTAAACGCTCTGGAAAAAAGTCCAAAATCGTGCTAAAAATTTGGGCAGTGGTAGCTCGTGCGTTTCAATCCCAGGACTGCCAAAAGCGAGGCCCTTACGCCGAGATGCTCGGGTTTGTGAGTGTGCTCTGTTCCGTCTCACTGACGCCTGCTGCTTTGTATCAAAGCCTCTGCCAAATCAATAAGACGAGATATGTATCTGCCGACCCTGGATGTGCTTGGAAACCAAATTGCATCCGAGTCGAGTACAGGAGCCACACACGGCTGATTTTCCTCTCTGAGCTCTAGCAGTGGATTTCGGCGGCAGGTTTGTTTGTTTTTAACGGCTCTGAAAAAGGATTCGACACCAGCAGGCTGTGACTATAAGGCAAATGGAAATGCAGCTTTTTTAAAACACATTAGTGCATTTTAATCTCAGCCTTTCTACAAATAAGTGTCAAAAGGAAGGTAAATAAGCTGTTTTTCTCTGCCAGAGAGCAGGAAACCGGAAATGGGACGACTTGCACGTACACCACACAACATGAGCCACAGAGGGTGAGAGGCTGAATAGATTAATACTGCTTGACAGCAGAGCCAAGAGACGGAGGTGGTCAATAGAGGAGAAATCCAATTAAATCCAATCTAAATTCAGGTGAGAGGGTTAGAGGAACCACTGGAAGGTGGATGCACTGATATTTGGCTATAGGACAGGACTAGCAATGGCAAAACATGAATATCTGAAAGTTGCTCGGCAGGTTGTATTTTATGTAGGACTGTAAAATAATATTTTAAACCCAATCATTTATTAATGCTTTTTAATGTGTTCTTGCTTATTATGCCATCTAATGCAATGGCATTTTTTGAACACCAGAGGGCCAACACCAATCACCATTTCTGGTTCATTTGTTTACATTTTTAGACAGACAAAGTTCAGAAATGTTTTCACTTGGTTGTTTTCATAGCGTGACAGCTACAACGGAACAATTTGTTTACACTTTTAAACCTCTGTTTCTAGTCATGTCTGTTAACTGCAGGGGGCTAAAGCGTTTTTGTTTAAAGACCTACACAACAAACCATGCATTGTTTTGCATTGTTAACTTCAGAAATAGAAAGGAATGTCTGTTATCGAGTCCAGCCTTAAACTAAATACAGATTCTGACCTCAGTAAAAGTTTGAAGAACAACCTAAGATCTGGGGCTCTTCACAGGACATCCACACATCAGGAAATATTTGCAAACCAAGCTCAAAGGGTTAACGGAATTAAATACAATCAGAGAAAGTCAGATTACCGATGGTTCCGCGGGCTATTAGACACGAAACAGTGTGATGGTAAAGAACAGGGGAAGGGTCATAGTGCAGTCAGACACGGTGGGGCCAAAACTCCGAGAGCACTGTGAAAATGCTTCTAATCTGCATTCGTCTCTACTTTAATGTCTGTCTGATCAACATCCGCGCGCTTTAATGGCGGAGGTCTAAAATGACTAGAAATTATATAGAAAATAGAAGTCCGTCTTTTATCGCTGTCTTTATACTGACTCAAAATGGCAATGGCCCGACCTATGATGTTCGAATTATAAGAGATTCCTATGTTAAATGCTTATCTATGTACTGGGAGTGTAGCATTACGCTTTTGTGTTGGTGGTCACACAAGCCAAACAACGCTGCAGCTCCACGAGCAGAGGTGGGAGTTAAAGAGCAGAAATCCATCATTCTGTCAAAGCTTGTCAGCTTACGTTTGGACTAGAGACTGTTCGAACTCGGCCGATGTGTTTAGAGACACATTTTGCTCTAAGTTAGTCGTGTTTGTGTGGATGACTGTCCGCTACGTATTTGTACCAAGCTAAATGGTACATGTGCCGGTCCTATTGTGAGTAGTACTCCTTTGTTCGTCCCCTCATTACCTGTGTTCTCTCTAGCCGATAACTATATAAACCGGTTCACATTCACTCGCTGAGTCTCTGCTTCATCTGGCTGATCTTCCGTGGTGTTCCTAAGACTGTCTACCAATGCATTTTCGGCTTAACAAAAGTATCAGTCATCACAATGGCTCGTGTTTTCAGTGGTACCTCTGGCGCCTTTATTCGCCGTCTGCACGCAGATTTTTTGCGAAAATACTTTTTATATTTATATTACAGTAGCCCAAGGAGACTGTGACTGGTAATGTCTGGTCAATGACAATCAGCCTAACCATTCGAGTGAAAGAGCTGAATCCTTGAAAATACCTACACAGATTTCAGAACCGATTAGTATTTGGCATGTTCCCTCTTTTGGTGCATGGATTCTACAATCTGATGATCCACGTTCTCTTAGATATCTATGTCTACAAGTGCCCCCATAAATGCTAGACAGGGTTTAGGTCGGATGACTGTTGAGGAAAGTCCATGACCATCAACACTTCTTGATCTTCGGTCTTCGTGGAGCAGTTGCAAAGCTTTGAGGGCTATTTGGGGTCTGAATCCTTCTCATTTCAAGAAAGCATTTTCACAAGTGCTCTCACTGACTGTATCTGCACAAGATTCAAAGTTCCTGTCTTTTAAGGGAGCCGAAGGGGCGCAGTCCAAGTCCCGGCACTGATGCTGGGACATGCCAACGCCTGCGCCCTGTGTTCTTGTTCTTTCTCTATACAGTACAGATTAGGGCCCCAAACACTGATTACGCCTAATTGAGATTTCTACTGTCGATTCAGTCCAAGCCCTGCGACTATTTCTGCAGAACAAGGCAAATACTGTACTATCCCCAATTACACTGATAGGCATTAAACAGAACCCAAAGTCCAGGCTCATCCAAATGGATCAAACTAAAGCGACACATAGGGTATATCTACAGTGTACAAGTAAACAAACCCGGGATGATGAGGAATGAACATGATGAGCTGAAGTGTGCCAAGTTTTTGGACGCGTCAGAAACATTCAGCCACCCAGTCTAAAAACTACTCTTACTCTGCTGGATATGCAGCTGTAGGAAGGCCATGGGGAGGCCCGAGGGCAGACGTGTGTGTGTGTGTGTTTGTGTGCACTGGTTTGCGTGTCTCACCATAGCAAGCGCACCAGTTCCTCACCTGCTGCAGGGGGCTGATGGGAGCTCAGCCCGGGTAGGTCCAGCGAGCTGTCGGACGCGCCGTGCTTCAGCTCTCCGGACACGTCGGCCAACTTCAAGTCCAGCTGCACAGAGAGGGCGTCCTCGGAGTCGTCCTTTCCCACGCTACTGCCCCCGATAGACGGCAGGTCCAGGGACTTGACCGAAGCCGAGTCCTCCTTGGTCTGCTTGAAGGCGGCCACCTTGTCGACCAGACTCTTGGACGACTGGAAGTCAGCAAAGTCGTCGCTCTCCTTCCTGCTCTCGGCCTGCTGCTTCCCCGAGCTCCCAAACGACAGGAAGTCGGCAAAGTCGTCCTGCGCCGCTGCCGGCGCTGCTCCCCCGGCTCCCTTCGACGCCGAGGTAGCCGCGTCAGAGGCAGACGACGAGGACGAGGAGGAGCCGAAGAGCGCAAAGTCGCCAAAGTCGTCGGGTTTGGAGCCTGCAGAAGGAAGAAGCAGCGAGGGAACCGCTGAAGAAGAAGAGGTGGAATGAGGGAAGGAGGCGGCTTTGGGATCGACAGTGGAAGGAGGAACCATGGAGGAGAACAGGTCCAGGTCTGCCATGTTTAGAGGGGATTTGGACGGAGCCAGAGAAGCTGGCTGGGACTGGGACTGGGACTGAGACTGAGACTGGGAAAGAGAGTGAGAGGAGGCAAAAGAAGGTGGGAAGGAAGCAGTCTGAAATGTCTTGCTCTGGTCTGGCGGGTCTAGTGGAGAGGTGCTGTGGGCCGTTTTGAAGTCGGTGAAGCCATCATCGGCACCAACTGACTTGAAATCGGCAAATCCTTCCCCTGCACAGGGAAAAGAAGAAGAAAACTATTTACAGCTCTCAACTCACAGTGCTTATGAGACCACTAAACTGCCACCGTTTGGTTCTAGCGGTTCACAAAACTGCAAAAATGAAAACCAAATTATTCACTGGCTTGGGCTGATAACGATTATCATCTGAAAAATGATCGTGATAAAGCATATTACCGTCCAACTGTAGCTAGAACAACCACGTGCACATTAGCACGTACTGCTTTCTGTTATACAACTACCCTATAGCTTAATTACCATCTGCCACAGCTTCTAACATCACTTCATTAATCATAAGGACAGATATATGAAACTAAATCTGCATTTCCTGAAGGAACCACAACAGTGCTTGAAAAGTGGCAAACGAAAGATTGTGGGTTTGTTTCTCAAGACTTTTGGCCACATGCATGTTTGTGTCCCAGTACTTTTGTCCACATGTGGGTTTGTGTCCCTGTACTTTTGTCCACATGTGTGTGTTTCCCAGTACTTTTGTCCACGTGTGTGTGTCCCAGTTCTGTCAGCACTTTTTTCAAATGTGGGTTTGTGTCCCAAGACTTCTGCCACATTTAGGTTTGCCCCACTACTTTTGTCCACATGTGGGTTTGTGTCCTAGTTCATTTGGCCTCATGTGACTTGGTGTCCCAGTACTTTTGCCCCCGTATGGATTTGTGTCAGAGTACCTTTGGCTTCATGTGAGTTTGTGTCCCAGTACTTTTTTCAAATGTGGGTTTGTGACCCAAGACTTTTGGCCACGTCTGTATGTGTGTGCGCCTGTTTGAGTGTGTGTGTCTGTGTGTAAAGTAGTCGGTAGTGTACATGTATGTGTGTGTGGTGTTTATGTGGGGTCCTTTGAATCTGAACATTATGTCTATGCATTTCTATGTTTTTTTTTTTATATTTAAACATAAATATTTAAATAATGATCAACTGGATCACCTCCAACAATAGATAGCGCACCACACGGAGTGATCATCTGAGCGACGGTGTTTGGTCCATCTCTGTACGTTAGGGTTTTCGGCCTGTATTAATCGCAGTGATGTGAGGAAGCCTAAGAAGCTGTACTTAAATCAGCGTAACATTCTTCAGTCACTCCTCCGATCAAACGGATTCATGCTCCTGTAGAGCGCCACTCCTCTGCTGATCTTTGAGTGCGCTTACTTTTCGACGAAACTACCAGACATCAGAGTAACGAGCTACAGTCAGACCGACAGCACAGGCCATGTCTTTCTGTCAAACTGTCATGTGAGCGAACATAACAGATGTCTGACCTGCTGCCCGCCGAAGCTCGCATTGATCCCTGTGCTTTCATCCTCATTCATCTTCAACTCCATGTACTGCTAAGAGCGAGTGCTTCCCCACGTCCGTTCGGTTACAATCGAAATATATCCACTGATGTATTAAAGCCCTTAGTTTGAGCAAGCTCATCCATTTTACACTCGGAGGGAAAGTGGGCCATTGTTCATCACTGTCTGCCAGACTGAAAACACACGGCTTCAACCAGCTGATGAGTAGCTGAAAAATGTTTCCCAGTTCGATGTGAGACCAAACACTCACGACAGGGTTCAAATCTGGAAGGAAAGTCAATGTAAATCCTCATTTTCTTAGTTACTTTCTGACCGAGGATTTGTAGTGAGGACCATTAAAAGCTTATATAATAATGTAAGACTAATATTTTTAAGCTTCCATGTGTCTTTAATTAGCCGGCGATCTTTTCTATCGTCTAATTTTTTTAAACGTACGACAGACTGAAGCTAGGGGTAGGCATTAGGACGATATTTTAAAATAAATAAATATTACATATATTATAATATTATAAATAAAATATATTGCACACTTAAAGGAAAAAATAAATAAAAAATGAGAGAACGATCATTTGCACCATATCAGCACTTATTTAAACGTTCCCGAGACTGGATAATAACAATGAACAGCCCAAGCCTATTAGTAATCGCTCAGAGACTCGTCCGATGCTCCATGTTTATGTCATACCAGTAATCATGCACGAAGCGACTCACACCGGCAGACATGCAAACACACCACCATAGTACACATGCACAAACTCATCGGATCAGTGCAAAAACAAACACACTAAAAACTGATTTGCAATAATTTGATGGTGCTTTCTCGCACTGATCTGACCATGGTGAAATAGTAACATGTCTCACACCACACAAGCACTTCACACGGCGGTCACTCTGGAGAACATCTAGAGTTGATATACGTGACCATCTCCCACTGTAGGGAACAAAACTGATATGGGTTCTGAAAGAACAGCAGAGAGAGGTCAGGTTTCTGCTGTCTCACAGCGAGAACTGCCTAAGAGTTTAGGGAAAGAGAGGCCACTGCACCCATTAACTCACTGGAGCTCTCAGAGATGCTGCCATCGGACTCTGCTCTAGGAAGACAGGGGATACACACAGACCTGCATCAGAGTGCGCCACTTTATACGGCTCAGACTGGTCGGTCAGGGAAACGCTACGTACAAAACACATCAGGACTGAGTCCTACCATCACTTACCTAACTGTACCCATGTGCTGCAGCCAGGGTGTGTATGTGCATGTACAGTATGTGCAAGACAGGAACGCACTTACCAACTGGCTTTCTGTCTGAAGGCTGCTCCAGCTCTCTGAACACACTGTATTTGTCTCCAACATCTGTATAACAAAAAACATAGTCAGTTGTCAGTGACTCGAGCATCATGTCTGCACGATGGGACACGCAGCGAGGATATATAAACCTTAAAGCTACAAACAGGCGACCGGCCTGGAACAGAATGAGTCAGAGTGGGATTATCAGGCAATGCAGGCACAGACTGCAGATGGACACAGCAGGCTTAGGCCATCCCTCTGTGCCGATTCAGTCTCGCCACACAAGTCTGTCAAAGTGGTGATCAGGCCCTGCTCCTTCAGCGGAAGGTGGGACAGCGAGAGATGTTGAAAAAACTGTGGAACCGGGCATGCCAAATTGGGGGGATGGGGGGTTAAACGGAATGCCATCAGTATTACAAGTGGAGGAGAATCATGCTTCTTCCATTCTCTTGATTTCCCTCAAACCTTCCATCTAAATTCCAGTTTTTAACCAGGCCTTTTCTACATGCTCGCCCCCAGGTTACTCTCCCATAAGAGGACACACGTGGCAGCGCACTAAACTCATCTGAAAGCAGCGTTTTTTGGAGCTTACAACCAGCCTAAGCACAGCAGCTACCTCCTTCTCTGGTTGTCTTTCTGTCTCATTACTTACGCAAACCAGCACTGAGCCACTTAATTGTATTGACATACTCTTATTATTACTGTTATTGCTTAGTAGTAGTACCTGAGGCAGGGGGTGCAGGTTCGGTAGGGTGCTCCACCGACAGGGTTTTGAACACTGCGTATTTATCGGACGTGAAAGAAGATGAAGAGCCCGACACCGGAGTCAGCATCGCAGGAACGCTGCAACACACACACAGACACACACAAAGCTCTAGGAGTCTGTACGCATCTTCAGTCACGCACAAGCTGGCGTCACTCGGTGAAGATTTTTTACACCGACATTACAGGTAATATTTGACCACTTGCAATTCACTCTACGCGGTACCTTCCCTATTACACAACAGCAGTACTGTGGGCTACTGACACTGCATTACGAGATCCTTCTTTGGGACAACAGCACATTCTCACCTCCACCATTTGTCTGTCTGTCTACATGTCTGTCACTGAAAAAAAAGTAAACACCGGAGAGTTCTCACCTTCCCTTTCTGTCTTGCTCAGTCTTGTCCCTCAAATAGGGAGCAGCTGGAGATTACGCAGAAGCAGGATAAGCAGAGCCTCTGTCATTACTGAAAGTGAGCGACTGCACGTGGCTGTTAGCCGCAGACAGAAAAGCTATTCTATGCAAAAACCCCTCCCTCCTCGCCCCTGTGTAACTGCCTCTCTTCTTACTAACATAGGATCGTCTGTGAGCAGTTCGGGAATGGATTACAATCACATAAGCTCATCTGCCTGCCCCGATGGGTTCATTAGCAAAGACGTGAGGCTTAATCAGCTACAAATGCTACAAACTCTATGATGCTGCAGAAATTGTGCCCACTCTGGGGATAGGACCGCTCTCATTAGACCCCTGTTCGTAAAACCTACTTGGAAGAGAAACACAAAACAAATAAAGCAAGCCGAGCTGTGATTAAGCAAGCAGTGCCATGACAGGGTCAGTCACGTTCATACCTGCTTTGAGAGGACGGCACGCTAGGGAACGTTCCTCCGGTCTCCCCCTGGAAATCTGTAAACGAGTCGTCTCCTGCTTTGGGGGCCTCCTGGAAGTCTTGGAAATCATCATCATCTGACTTTGTTCCCTAGAGTGATCCAACATAGCACACAGCAGTACACTTCATCAGTCAGTTTTATTAATGCATTAATAGTATTAAAAGCTCTCCATCATTAAAGTGGCTGGGTAGTTGACATACAGCATGCTCTGGTATTCATATCATATATACATATATATGTATGCGTACTTATGTATATATATATGATATGAATACCAGAACATGCTGTATGCTGTGTGTGTGTGTATATACGTGTATATATACTCACGCACACACCATATCCTCAGAAGACCTGATAATTCATTTTGGTCCTCCGTGGGGGACAGGAATTCACAAAGAATATTTCAATAACCATATAATCTACAGAGCTAGAAGCTGATGCGCCATCTAGAGGACATCCTGGCCTTTACACTGATATATCATTTGTGTGGGGGTGTCATTTGCAACCCCAAGATCTGCTTTTTCAGAATGGCTGCAATCTCAGCGAGCACGTCTTATGGAAGGTCAGGTGTGAACATGTCACAGCAGAGGGCACTGAACCATCTGTACCAACCATTTGACAGTTTTTAAATAAATGATTACACAGCACTTTGACTTGTTACTAAAAATGTACCCTATATAAAAAACCTGCATGTCATGGCGATGGCATATAATAGAAATATATATAAATGTGTAAATAACAGCTGCCCCACAGAGCAGAGACAGCACAGCGTTACCTGGACAGGAGGAAAAATTGGCGACGGACGAAGCTGCTGGGAGGCTGTGGCCAGTGGGTTTTGGAACCATGGGCATGACAGTAGGAGCAGCGGGGGGCAATCATGGGTTGCTGGTGAGTCAGAACGGCGGGCATGGTCACATCCCTCGCAGGCAAATTCCGGCATTGGAGGGGAGGGAAACTGACTCAGGATATCCGGATTCATCGCTGGAAAGGCCACTCTGTAACACACAAAACCATTTTATACCATCACCACCTATTAAAATAAAATGGCACAGCCTTAAAGGACATTGGGACACATTTTAAAGGCACTCAGGCACAATTGCTGATCGCTGCACAAGGTTTAATCAAACATACGGTATATAGACACAAAGTTTGTGGACACCCAAAAATTTCCATCCAAAACATGGGTCACCCCCACCATTGCTGCTACAACAGCCTCTCTTCTTCCAAAAAGGGCTTTCCTCTAGATTTTGGAACTGTGAGGTCGGCTTCTCATGATAGACAATAAGCCCTGGCTCACTTTTGGAATTCTTGCATTTTTCTGATGTCTGATAGAATTGAGGTGAAGGTTCTCTGCAACCAGCCACGTCTCAATCAAAGTCGGCAAACCAATTCTCTATGGACTTTGTTTTAAGGACAGCAGGGCAGAAAGTTCTCGGAAGCAAAAAATCTATAAATATGTCATACTGAGAGTCATGTACAACCTATTCTGCTGCCACTACCTGTCTGTGGAACATTCAGAAATGAACACTTTATATCACGAGTGTGTTACAAGTGAGTGCTGATGAATAGCAGAGCTCAATAACTAGAAGGGGCGTCCACAAACTTTTGTCTATATTGTGTACGAGTATGCAAGAGAAGGTTCATCGCTGAAGCCCATAAGCCCTTTCATGTATGGAGCAAACATTTGTCTTCTAATTAACAAACCAAATTAATTAGCAGGGCATTCAGGACATTGTCTTCACAGCCTGCTTTGCTCAATTTAACAAAGGCACTCTCTTAATGATGCAGAACATGAAGAAAATATAAAAATAATCATATTAAAATAAGCAAATGCATTCTGTTCATACGCAAGTTCATACTGTCCATTTTTGTTTTTAAATGAGAAAACTAACATTTTAGTGTCAAATAGAAGCAACATAAAACACCACACATATATACATACATTACATACAGATTATACATAGAATACAGATAAATAATAAATATATACCAGATATGTATGTATGTATATATTATTCATCTACCTATTGTGTGTGTGTGTGTGTGTATATATATATATATATATATATATATATATATATATATATATATATATATATATACACACACACACACACACACACACAACACACACACACACAGTATATATATACAAATTACATACATGTATACATAAAACAGATAGGTAGATGGATGGGTATCTTAATCAAATACCACTCCTACCTGCGCTACTCCGATCAAGGCCAGTACAGTGTACAGCTCCTCCTTGGTTAGCTTTCCTGGGGTTGTGCGATTGGCTGAGGCCCAGATCTGACCCAGAGCCTCTCGGGGCAGCCCTGACGACATCAGGATGGGGTACAGTTTGGCCGTGTCGATCCCCGCTGGAGTCATGGTCAATTCCAGAACTTTCTTAAACATGTCTAAGCAAAAAAAGACCCACACAAACACCATCGTTACCGACCTGACCCCGTAAATAATGAAGTGATCTAAAGTAAGAGTAAATGAGCAAACCTGGTATGAGCGCATCATTGTACAGCCACGCTGGCACTAAGGGCTGCATTTCTTGTTGAGGATAAACGCCGACACCTGCGTGCGGTAAGACACACAGCCAGTAGTAAGACATCTTGCGATAAGGATTTTGTTTGTGTGCCCCCCGCTGTGCGGACAGCCCAGCACAGATGCTCCACCTGATGCAATGAGTCATTAGATTTCATACTGCTTGGGCAACGCTGTCTCTCATACAAAGGCGTTCTTCTTTAAATCAAGTTTGTGTTGTGGCAAAGGAAACAAATCTAGATCCCACTGAGGAGTAAGCAGCTACAAGGAGCCGGTCTTAGTCAGACCAACACCTACACCTCATTAATACAAGAGATCAAGCAGTGTTGGGGCTAACGCAGTACAAAGTAATATACTACAGTATTCTAATTACTTGTACTGTAATCACGTACTACAACTGAAACACACATAATGTAAATGTAATCACGTTACAGTAACTGATTAATAACTGACTTATGTTTCCGAATACAAAACAGTAATCATTCCCAAAGCATTACAGCAAACGTCCTCCATACATTAGCCGTTTGGTGCCCCTTTAAGTCATCTGCGTAGACCTCTAGTGATAGTAGAAACTAGGCCTTCTGAAGCGTCAACGTTTCAATATGCTTGTGCAACTGCCTTGGGAAAACTTAAAAATGTTATGGACTATGGGCTGTTATCCTTGTACTTTCTAGTTGGTACAGGTTGATACGAGTTTTAGGGAGTAACTTAGAAGCAAAGTAATTAGTAATTTGCAATGTATTACTTGTTTCAGTAGCTTCCCCAACACTGCTCAGAGGTATTGAAGAAAAGTTAGAGGTTAAAACAGATCATTCCTACTATGAGTTCTATTAGGATACGGAATGATTAGTGAAATCTCTGAGAAATTCAGCACCAGCTTAAGAGAAAAGTTCCAGACAGCATGAATGGCATTGACAAAGCAAAAGATGAGTAAGCAGATAAACCTCGGCAGATCACCAGGGAGCTGTCTCAGGGGAGGCATGAGAAATATTTCCTGCACTGGCAAAGGAAAAGTGATGGGTAATTCTCAGAGCGCGACGCCCCAGGATCAAGAGTATTTTCAGAAATGTATTTTCAGGCCATAGCCAAGAGTAAACGGCACCTCTTTGGCATACTGGTTTCGTAGCATGCAGCACCAGATGCAGCATTTCATATGAATCAGTCACCTGGTAGCACATCATGTTCAGCAGTTCATCCTTCAGACCTGCATCACGTAGAGCCAGATGAAATTCCTTCTCATTCGGTTAGTAGAATAATTACACAAGTGTTAAACAGGATCAAATCACACTCATGCACTGTGGAATCGATACCAGGGTTTGTGATAATTAGTGTGAAAGCGCAGGAGGAGGACAGACCGGCAGCGCAGTCGCACATCCGACGAGGTCAAGTTTAAAGAGCAGAGGTGAGGTGGATGAACGCCGGCTTCTCTCACCGCTGGTACTGGATGTCTGGGGCAGTGATTCGGTAGCCGTTTGAGCTGGGGAAGTGGATGAAGGCTCAGGGGTCACCTCCTCAGTGAAGGCAGCACTGAGCTCATCCGAGCATTGGGTCCAATCACAGGCTCTGGAGCTGCTGTGAAACTGGACCGAGACGTGAGGTCTGGGTGCACGCTCAGACATGGTCTGTTGTGGCCTGAAGTTCACCTGAGCCTTCTTATCGGACGAAAAATCACATGAGGAGAAAAGCTTCTCCTCCAGAGACGGGCCTGCAGAGCAAGGAACTGCTTGAGTTACAGTGGGCACCTTCTGCAGCGTGTCAAGTGCTGATTACTAACACAGAACAAAACATACAGGGGGCTAAATCAGTTTACTGAGGCTCCATTAATTACCGAACCCTGCTCCAAATGTTAAAAGGGTGTCCGATTTTTTTGGTCTTAACCAGCTGGATAACTTTGGTATAAAATGCTTGGTGCTAAACTTGGCCAGCAGACATAGACTAAGCACAAGACCATATAACATATCAGAACTTGTTCTTTATGGCCATGAATTTTACTAGAAAAATGCAAAACCGCTGAGCAGGAAGAAATCTGAGCCGCATAATTTATTATTTATCACAATCTGGTATCAGGTTTTATGAGAAACTATCATCGGTGATATTGTCACTGGTGTTACAGCTCCTGCTCATGACACCAATGATTATTTGTGATCAACTACCGTACTGTGCAAAATTCTTAGACCACCATTAGATTTGTTGTTTTAGCGAAGCTATAGTGGCCAAATATAACATACTGTGGGTGACTGAACCCAAAAATCTCAAACTTGGATTCATCACGCCACTAAACTCCTTTCCTCTGATCTTCTTTCCAGTCTTTGTGAGCTTTAGCACATCGTAGCCTTTTCACACTGTTCCCCTTCCAAGAAAGTGGTCTCTTGGCTACCCTCTCATAAAAACACTTCTGATCAAGCTTCTTTTTATCCTGATAAAGTTGCCAAATGCTGCTATTGCTCAAGTGTAAGGGCAACTCATGCCCAGTACCTGCCCTTACACTTCCAGGCTGTATTCTGAGAAATAATGATATATGGTCATTATACCATTGCTACAACAGCATATCTAATGGTGGCACGGTGGCCTAAGACTTTTGTACAGTACTCTATAAATGAAATACCTTGGGATTTCAAGTGAATGTTATTAAGGACAAATGGGACTTTGTGTACATTTCGGCAGACATTACAAACAGGGGCATGTTGTCACAAACAAAAAAGCCCCCTTATTCTGAGAACGCTCCTACAGTCAAAATGTCTACATGCTACATCCATCCATGAGCTAAGCGAGAACGACGGCTTTTTAATTTGCGCGTTACATATTAAAAGCATGAGACAAAGCTCGCAACACAGGCGAAGCAAAACTCCAGCCTCTATACCTGCACCAGGGACTACATTGGCAAACTGAGCTCTGGCCTGCATTTGCGAGTTCAAACGAATGAGTAAGAATGAGCGATGAAAGAAAAGAAAACCAGAATGAGAGGAGTTACCTTGGAACGCAGATTGGGAGCTGGAGATGACAGAAGAATGGTGAGGGGAAGTGGAGGGAGGCAGAGAGGGTGCATGGGAAGAGGGGACGGGGCTAGGAGAGGGCCGCTGCCCACCGGCTGCCTCTCCAGGTGCCCTAGTGACATTTGAAGAGGATGGCAGAGGGAGGGAGGAACAAGGAAAGGAGGCATCAACGGGCCCCTGTATAAAGTCACTAAACTCATCATCGTCGTCTGTGAAAGCAGTGGAAAGGGTGTGAGGTGGAACAGAGACGTGAGATGGCGAAGAGTCTGTGAAAATTAAACACAAAAATAATGACAAAGGCACAACACACGACATGAGCTTCGGTGACTGATGGATGGACCGCGGTGTCATGGAGGGGGGGAGTAAGGGGAGTTTGCTACACAGATCTGCAAGCGAGCACGTACATGGCTACAAAACACCAGCGCTACTGCACATACTGGGCATGGGGTGCTGGGTCACCTCAGTCGCAATAACTGGCTAGTTAGGGCATGGTCCGAGCCGGCCGACGCACTTCTGTTTTTA
>JAJAGP010003992.1:0-59423 GCA_025084515.1 Ancistrus triradiatus | reverse complement strand
AACCAAAATGCTTTTAACTCGAGTTATGCATTTTCTGAAGCAATGTTTAGGCTCTTTCATTTCAAAAGCGATTGTCTGAGATTATTTTTGGGAAAAAAACAAACTGTGAATGTTGCCAGTCATTCCCTCAAGGTTGAAACCACCAAGTGGCTTTTCCATGTAGACACAGTACGGTTTAATCTCATAAAGGTACAGCATTTTGACATGGATGTAGCTAAACCACTCATGGAATAATCTCACAGTGTATTGCTTAACCTTTACATGTATAGTATTATTGTATTTCCAGTTAATGCTGTGTATGACCTCGTATGTGATAGAGGTACTATTGAATTATGTATTGTGCATATTGCCGTTTTATAGTCTTTTTGTTTATACTTACTAGATTGTCCTGGTCATTACCAGACAGCAGTTGCAGCAAATGATCACACGGTAGCTGAGTTTGTAGTGTTTTATACCAAATTTGGACTGGTGTACAAGTGGAAGTGAAAAACCTTTCTTGATTGTGCAGCGTTCCAGTCAGTATTAACTGAAAAAAAAATCCAATCATTTGACTATGCAAAGAGATCACTTTGCCATATAATGTAAAGTTTTTTTTTGTTTTTTTTTTAACTTCAAGCACCAGGGCCTTGTTCTGATCAAGTTCACAGGCTGCATGATTGCAGTTCAGTGCTGCCTTGATATAAGGCTTCGTTTGCATTTTATCTGTACGATTTATGAGAGACCAAACTGTAATTCATTTTGTAGTATTTTTACACTCCAGAAGAGGAGAGAATAAGGGAACATAAGATGTCTTAATATTTTGACATGGCCTTGTGTCAAGGGCCAGCACTTTTTTTAGGGATCTTCAGTCCAAAATTGCTCTGTGATTATTACGTAATCAAATCAGAGCTTTAGTGTTGCTGATAGGAAAATACAAAAAAAGCACTCATCGCTATTGTTCTGCCAAATGTTCTGTAATCCCTATGATACATATCATGGATATGAGTTGGTGGCCAGGCCTTGGCTAGTGACGGACAAAAAACTTCTTGTTAATGTTCATTTTTATGATATAAATTTGTATTATTGCCATGGACAAGTGGTACGGTTGAATGTTCTTTACAAGTTGGAGGTCTTGTTACAAAAGAATAAAATGTACGCAAACCTATCACAGGTTCACACGTCATTGTGTAAGTACTGTACTCTTGTTCTGATTAATCAGTGTACGAAATAGATCATTAAGACCGCAAGCTATCACAAATCTTAATACCTAATCAGCCAATCACATGGTAGGCTGGTCTGAGTATTTCAGAAACTGCTGATCTACTGGGATTTTCACACACAGTTCCATCTCTAGGGTTTACAGAGAATGGTCCGAAAAAGAGAAAATATCCAGTGAGATGAGTTCTCTGGACGAGAAGGTTTATGTCAAACCTGAAGCAGATGGGCTACGGCAGCAGGACAACAATGGGTGCCACTCCTGTAAGCTAAGAAAAGGCAACTTAGGCTAAAATTTGCATGGGTTCACCAAAATTGGACGATAGAAGACTGGAAAAACGTTGCCTGGTCTGATGAGTCTCAGTTTTTGGATGGTAGGATCAGAATTTGGTGTAAACAACATGAAAGCATGGATCTATCCTGCCTTTTGTTAACAGTTCAGGCTGCTGGTGGTGGTGGTGTAATGGTATAGGGAATATTTTATTGTTCATACTTTTTGCCCCGTAATACCAGTTGAGCATCAAACAAACACCACAGACCTTGAGTATTGTTTCTGACCATGTGCATCCCTTTATGGCCACTGTGTAGCATCTTCTGAGGGCTACTTCCAGCTGAAAAAAGCTGAAGTCATCTCAAACTGGTTCTTGAGTTCACTGTACTCAAGTTGCCTCCACAGTAATCAGATCTCGATGCAGTAGAGCAAATTTGGGATGTGGTGTAACGAGAGATGTGCAGCTGACAAATCTGCAGAAACTAGGTGATGGTACCGTGTCAATATGTACCAAAATCTCTGAGGAATATTTAAAGCACCTTGTTGAATCTATGCCACAAAGAATTACGGCAATTCTGAAGGCAAAAGGCGTTCCAACCCGGTACTAACAAGGTGTATCTATAATGATTTAATTGAATTTTATAGTTTAATAGCAAAACTTTTAGAAAACTGGAACAAGTCGGTTTTACAGCTCAAAATCTTGGTACTGCTGTGCATGTGTGAAGATCTGCAATATATTAAACAGTAAGCAATGACTGTTCTTATAGTCAGTGTGTTGGGAAGAAGACAAGCCAGTGGAGAGAGTGTGATCAGGACAGTGTTCTGCTGGGAAACCCTGCATCTAAGAATTCGTATGGACGTCATTTTGAAACCAGCAACCTATCTAATCGTTGTGGACCAGGTGGTCATATTGTTTTCTTGGTCTGTCTAGATTGTGTTGTTTTAATGACGCATCTTCTCCAAACAGTGACTCTGGTTGGTAATCATGAACCATCTCATTAAACGCTCAGAGTTTCTTGGCGGTAAGTACAAAATGCATTCTTTATTTTTACTTGATTCTGTTCCAAAAAAGTACTGAACCCGTGTAGATTTGGTCTACTACTGAGATAGAGTACAGACATTTGTATTATGGAATTCCCCTCTTGACCCAAGCCTCACAATCCCGGAATCTCCATTCCATAAAAACTCCTTTTTCAAAAACAGCAAAGTAAAGCACAGATCCTCGATGATCCCTCTCTCTGGAATCTAGTGAACCCATCCAGCATGGGTATTAGTCGGCTGCTTTTCCTCTGTCTGATTTCTAAGCTTGTGGAATTGGTGACTAATGCTGTTCTGCTGATGAGAAAACAAGATGTGTGTTTTAATGAGCCATGAACGTGACCACACCCGTGCTGACAGAACCACACACTATGTCACTAATGTGTAACCGATCGCAGAAGCGTACACACGGTTTGTCCAGTAGGGCATATTAGGACAGTTGTCTGCATTGGCGACTGATTAGATAAACAGCCTTAAATCAAGGGGAATGGGACGTACTTTACGATATTTAATTTACAACCAAAAGTATGTGGAAGCAACCCAATGACTGTTTGTCTGGAGCCATGAAGAACTACACTCAAATCTAAAACACCTGGTGTAAAACATGGGCTCTGGAGCAGAAATTAGGTCACTGGAGTGAAAAATCATGCTTCATCACCTAGCAGTTTAATGAATGAGTAGTAGAAAGCAAGAGAAGCCACCTGCCTACATTCCATTTTTTTTGTAGTGCAGCTATTAGTGATAATTCTTTCCGATGTTGTGTTGCTTTTTCTGTACAACTGCATTAACTGTCAGGTTATATCATTGACAGTTATATCATTGACAGGGACTGTGGGAGTCTAGTGGTTAAGGTACTGGACTCTGGACCAAAAGGTCCAGGGTTCAAATCCCACCTCTGCCAAGCTGCCACTGTTGGGTCCCTGAGCAAGGCCCTTAACCCACAATTGCTTGGATTGTAAGACTATCAATTGTAAGTCGCTCTGGATAAGGGCGTCTGCTAAATGCTGTAAATGTAAATATCATTGTACCACCAGAGGGCGGCAGAGGCACACAGTTCAAGCTGAGTGGCCTACAAATGAAAACTCAGTTTCCCAGAACCCCCAGCAGAATTACCTGCACCTGCCACATAATGGAACAGTTTTTTGTTGCGTCTTTGCAGAGGGACAAAGGGTACAATTTGTCAGGGTATTGCCCGTCTCTGTGTTCCAAAAAGGAGAGTCAGCATCTGAGACAAGTTGGTAGTTAGAGCTGAGGAAATGAGATTTAAATGTGAAGAGCTGAAGACAGCGCCAAGCTTTAAATGCTGAGGATATTGAGCACAGAGAATATTGAGCGATGCAACTTGGGGGAAAAATCTGATAGTAAGAGATAATTGAAAAGAAAGGTTTTAATAATCAAGATTGACCAGAACAGTAAGGAATATTGTAGTTTCAGATCGAATCCCATTTTGTATTTAACTGTTTGAAAATTAAGAAAGTTCGTCATCTTGCCTTTCCTTTGTTCCATTTTTCTCACCAGTTTTCCTGCTAGTCTGTCACACACGACACCTAGTGGTGTAGTGGTAGAATGTATGCCTTGTCATATTGAAATCTCCAGTTTTTCCCCAGCTGGGTTGAATTTGTCCAAGTACAGAAATGCCACGCTGTGTCACACTTGAATATTATCACTTCCATTATAATTATATGTTGTTATTAATTTCCCAATAAAAAAACAATCTTGGCTTACCACTCACTCCAAAGCCTGCTGTCATGCAAAGATTGTTTTGCTCTGCACTTGAATCCAATGCCAAGCCATCTTGTGACTGAGGGGGACTTGGAACATCAGTTGCGAGCCAGGCCCTGTTCCTAACTTCAGTGTCTGATTTTATTAATGCCCTTAAGAAGCGAATCCCTGCAGACATGTTGGGGACTCCCTGCAGACATGTAAAAGCCATCCCCTGGCTTTCACAGAGGTCTGACTACACCATTAAATACCTTGTGACAGAATTGGAACACCAACTATGAAATAGGGCCTAGGATCAGTGCCCCAATGCCCTTAGGAAGTATGTTATTGCAGATATGTTCCAAATTCTTATGGAAAGCCTTCCCAAAAAGGGGACAAACTTGTATGGAAATGAATATAATCTGTATAACAGTTAATATACACCATATGCAGCATGTGATTTTCCCATTGTCTCCCCTTGGTCTACTGTAACGTGGGACTCCCACACCAAAATAAGACTGTGGCCTGCTTTGGAGGAATTGAATAATGCAATAACTGATTTTTTAAGCTTGGCTTTGTTTATCTGCCATGGTCATGTCTTTGACCCTTAAATCTGTCTGCATTGCTTGGGATGTGGACACATGAGGGAGAGGCGAGCGTCGGGTTCCCTGCACCACAACAGTAAACCTCAAGAACAGATTGATGGACATGGCAAATGAAAAACCAACACCATTTGGAATGGCAGTTATGAGAGATCCTTCAATGAGTCATACAAACAAAATGAAGCTTTCTTTTTTTAAAAGGAAAAGATCTGTCATTTCCTAAAAATGGAATTCACCATTGAAGCATTTGACTTACCAGAAGATTCCCAAATAACTTTCCAGTATGTGTTCTGACCACATGGTGTTTTTCTCTGCAGAGACAGAGGGAAAATGGGCTTTGCTCCTGGCAACAGCTGATCTATTATCAAGTATCCTCACAGCGAGGATGTATTATAGGGGGAAATCTCAGGCCTGGTGGCGTTGATAGGCCGCCAGAGGTTAATCCAGTCCAACGATATCAAATTCAACTGGACAGAACTGGAGTCGCGTCTGCATCCTGTCTGCTTCTCCCCATATGCACAGTTCAAATGGTCTCATGACTTCATCTCAGCCAGGGAAGTTATTTTCCTCCTGGGGCTTTTCCCAAAAGTTGTGGCCTTGAATAGGAACATTGAGACGGTTTGCCTAGAAATGATGCAACAAAACAACGTTATGAGGAAGATATTCAGATTATTCACGCTAACGTTTCGAGCAAAGTTAGTACTGTGTATCTTTGTGTAGTTCACTTGATTTTCACTAGGGGGCGGTAAAGCTTAAATGTATGCAACTGCTCTAGCCAGTTCTGTGTTTTTAATTATTCATCAGAAATCGGTTTATTAATAGAACAAGCTCATTTTAATACAAAAATAACCACTGGGAATGTATTGTTTCATTAATGATTATATCTAGTGTTCCTTTGTGTGCTGTTAATGGTTATTTATAATAATGTTGCTTCCTCTTACGCTGAAGCCTAGATTAAACATGTATACACTGGATTTATTTAGGTAAAAAACGTCTATACTGTGGGAAAACAGAAAAGCAGCTAGGAGCCTTGCACATAATAGGTAATGAATATAGTGCAAATGGGGGCAGTCACGCATCATTGTGAACCGTCTTCAGTTTAATTAACACCTTTAAAAATGAAAAGGTCTAAATGTGAACCTTAATGTTGCCATAATATGATTGAAATGTACATCCAGTGTCTTAAGGTTTTAGCTAATCATGCAAACTGTGCTTAATTCAGTCTGCATAAGTCCCTCTAGTGTGAGTCAGAGTGTTTTTGGGCTCCTGAAAAAGACCCTTAACTCTCACCTTATCAGCTGAGTTGTACATTTCCTATCAAATTCAATCAAATTTTAGATGTGATGTTATGAAGCTACTTCATGTGACTGTCAAAAGATTTTAAACATTGGCTCCATATTGAGCAGCTCCGGTGGTTTGGTGGTAAGAGCCAGCTGCTGGAAGCTGTAGTCCCTCTGGCTGCACCAGGATAAGCGATGGTGAAACCGTATGCGTTGCTTTTTTTTGGATCAATATTGAAACTGGCTAATGCTCAGAGCTTTGATATTAGTATAGTCTTCAAATTTGAAGAAAAGGAGTGCATTCCTGTTATTATAGCATTTCTGAATGCTGCTTAGCTAGAGATGAGAGACACGTATGGAGGAGCAAACGTGACATGAATGAATTAATAAATAACTATAAATAAGAACACAAATAACTAAATAAAAAATATGCAACAAATAAATACATAGCTTATTTAATTCTTCGTTTTTCTTTATTTATTTATAGATTTATTCATTTTATTTAGTGCACATTTAGTTATTTATTTGTGTGTTTATTGATTGACTAATTGATTTTTGTCCTGTTTTGTTCTCCGTAGGCACAGGGGGTGTACGTGTATCTGTGTGTACGTGCTGGGGGGAGCAATCCACAGCCTGCAGCAGCATCACAACACTGTTTGCACCAGATTAATGATTTAATCCCTGCTTTATATTAACCTCCCTTCATCATTGTCTATGAAAGTCATGCACCTTCATACACTAGCACTTTATTTGAAACTCCTTGACCTTTGGTTAACTAATGAAATGATGGAATACATCCATCACTGGATCAGCATTTGCGTCTCTCCTTTGTCAGGAGACACAATGGGACTTAATGCATCAGTACCAACAAATGACTTTATTAGGTCTGGCAATTGATCGTCATGACACGGTGAAGGATTTTAACGGGGGTTGGGAGAGATCTGTATTGTCTCACACTATATATCAGGTATTAATTTGCCAACAAGGTTACTGCTGCTTCTGTCTATACAAAGAGCACTCATTCAAGGCATCCCCACCGCCGCGGGAGACCCGCAAGTGAAGTGTATCAAGCATGTCTGCCTTAACCTAACGCAGAGTGCCTTATTAGATGTGACTGCTCAGCCAGCCAAGTCGCCCTCCCCAGCCTTCTCTCAGCTGGACCATTTAACCATAGGAATGCTGCGTCAAACCCACCATAGGAAATATTACAAAGTTACACGGTCTTAAAAACCACAAGCTAAAATGATGAGAGCTGCCAGATACTCGAGGCCAGCTTAGTGGACGGGTTTTGTGATCTGGATCGAGATGTGCAGCGTTATTTCCATGTCATAAAACGGATCTTCTATCAGTCAGGCTCAGACTTTGACGAGGGTTCGAACACAGCCACAGAATGAACTTCATGATGAAATTCAATCCAGGCTGCATGAATGTCTTAAGCACATCCAGAAATCGAAGCTGTGCGAGTAAAATGATGGACAAAAAGCCTGTCCTTGGCAGGTCATCTTTCCCTGGCTTTTGGAATGGTTAGACTGTCAGGAAACTCCCTCTAGTTTTGAAAGATGGCTTAGCAGCAGTTGTGTCAATAAGGACTCATAGACAGACAGTACAAAAACTATATTTATCAAGTAGGTGTGTTGTCCAAATCAAGGAAGTTGTCCAAATGAGTTTAGTAAATGTGATTGTGCATGATTTGAGTCAGTCAAGGTTATTGTCGGTTGGTAAGACAAGGCAATCATGAAAGTACTGCACATCATCTTCATTTAACATTTGATTAGACAGCTTTATGCAAGGTTGATGTTATTCTGTGAAACAGAACATTACCAAAGTTACATAGCAATTTAGATACTTTGTGCAGTGTTTTATTTTAAACAATAATGTTAAGTAAAACAAAATTTGAAAACATTTAGTACAGCACTGTACTGTAGAATAAAGTAATTCATATCTTTATATAGTTTATAAAACTTGAAACACTTGGCGAAAACAAAAACGAGTGTCTTTTCTGCCTTTCGAGACTCTCCTCGTGATTTTCTTCGCATATGTCGCAAAGGTTCGCCCATACTAGTTTTCTGTCATTCAGACGTGAATAAGATAAATATATAGACAGATTATTTCCTATTACAACATTGATCGGATGGATATGTACATGTAATATTCATAATATTCACATTGGGTGCCTGAGCGGCTCAACAATCTGAAAAACTTTCATACACCTTCATGGTAAAACTGAAGAAATTAACCTAGCTTTAAATTAGTTATTGTTACACCTGAGGCTGCTGGTTCCCCTCCTCACCAACAGAGGTCGCCATCGCCTGAATATTGACCCCTACGCTCTCACATGTTTTCCGTCGCCTTTTTAAGACCGGCGGATCTCGTCACTCCTTGCGAAGTCTTGTTTTGCTATGCATTGCAGTTCTGAGCGTTTACCTTACCTCTGTGCCTTTCTGGTTACGATCCTGGCTATTCCTTTATCAGTTATCCTCTCTGGTTTGTGTTTTTGACTTGTCTGCTTTGAGTTTTGGACTGATCTCCCGGTTTTGACCTCGCCTGTACCTGTTTGCTCTGTTTTTGTAATAAACTCGCACCTGGCTTCTACTTTCAATCCGTGTCGTGACAGAAGACTTTGCCTAAACATGGAGCCAGCGAGTTTGGCGGATTGCCTGGCAAAGCAGGAGCAGAAGCTGGAGGAAGTGTTACAGGCTTTTCTGTCACGACACGGATTGAAAGTAGAAGCCAGGTGCGAGTTTATTACAAAAACAGAGCAAACAGGTACAGGCAATATCAAAACCGGGAGATCAGTCCAAAACACAAACCAGAGAGGATAACTGATAAAAGGAATAGCCAGGATCGTAACCAGAAAGGCACAGAGGTAAGGTAAACGCTCAGAACTGCAATACATAGCAAAACAAGACTTCACAAGGAGTGACGAGATCCGCCGGTCTTAAAAAGGCGACGGAAAACACCTGAGAGTGTAGGGGTCAATATTCAGGCAATGGCGACCTCTGTTGGTGAGGAGGGGAACCAGCAGCCTCAGGTGTAACAGTTATGGACCTTCAGTGGGCAATGTCCTTTATAATATTGGAGACATCTTAAGCTTTGTTCCCTTGCTTACTTGCCTTTTTTCATACTGGTGCCTTGATCTGCTATAATATTTTACACTTATAAATTCAATTCCGGTTGGCTACCAATTACCAAAGTTGCCAAGTCAGTACTTTATGCATAGTTTTGGGAAGGCAGTGCAAAGGGTTGAGGATTTTTTTTTTTATTTTTTTTTTTTATATAAGGCAGCATCTACCAACTACCCTTAAGTGATAGCAGTAAACTAAAAAAAGTTTGTAGAATTAGTCATATAACTGCATTTTGTCTTTGGGAACATAACAATTAAATAGTTTGAAGCTTCTTCTCTGAGATCTAACCATGCCCACAAAACCAGATCTTGATGTTTCAGTGTCCTGGCACCTCATTGGTGGAATGAACGTCCAACACCAGTCTGAACAGTCTAGTGTTTATCTATTGTCTTAAGAAGTATGAAGTCACCTCTTCAAATAATGCCTTCTATCCTGTGCACTTCTGTTGTAGTTCATTTGAACGTTGTATACATTTCTGCCAGCTCTGTCTTCAGTCTCTTGGTGTTTATTATGTATGTCTTTTGTTACGAGCTTCCTTCTTGGTCTTTGTGTAATTCATTTCTAGCCTAACTGGTAATGAGTTTGGAATATGATCATGTATTTGCATTGTGGCACGTCTGTTTGCATGTTTGGAAGTCATTCTGTTTCAATTGCCAGAACCGTATGGAACAGACATGACCTATGTCCAAATTGGTTTGAGTGGAGCATCTCCAACAGATAAGATACGAGAATGCTTTTGACAGTACATCTCTCCCAGACGCACCATCTTCATGCAGCAGCTCATGTTCTGACTGCTTCCAACACGTGATGAAGAGCAAAAGAAAATAATGCAACACAGTACAAGAAAGCATCCTGAAAATACCAGTCACAAGAATTGTGAGTGCTTTAATAAATTTGTTTCACCTGGAATTACTAATCAAGTGCTTGTACACTTCAGAGTGCATTTGCTGAGGTAAGTATGTAGTCCCTCAAATTTTATTAAAGAGCTCTGGTCATTTGTGTGTGTGTGTGTGTGTGTGTGTGTGTGTGTGTGTGTGTGTGTGGTTTGTAGTTCAAATGAAAAATTGAGGGTTTTGTAAATTAGAGGCTCCGTATCTATTCATTATGTCCATTGCTTGCTTTGTTCATTACTTGCCTTGTTATTTTTGTTTTAATGTCTTTGTTATACTCCTCAATAAAAAAATGAAATAGCTATGATATGGGTTTGAAAGCATGACTATGTGTACCCTGTTTGTGCTGAGATGTAACAGAATTTACTGCATCCAACACCAACTACGAGAACCTACTCTTCACTGGCCATCTAATATATCCCAGAGCTTAACGTGCTGTTGCAGTTAGATATTTACATTTATGTCAGTTAGCAGATGCCTTTATCCAGAGTGACTTATAACTGGTAGACTCTTACAGTGCAAGCAATTTTGGGTTAAGGGCCTTGTTCAAGGACCCAAAAGTGGCCGCTTGGCAGAGATATGATTTGAACCATGGACGTTTTGGTCCAAAGTCCAGTACCTTAAACGCTAGGCTACCAAGTCTCGTTATTTGGTCTGTGAGTGCTTTTAATGTTTTGGCTGATTTATATTTTAACAGAGATGGGATTGTACTGTGTGGCATTTCTATTTATAAAAGTCAAACTCATTTAATCACCAGTCGTACCAGGTTTAAAGCTGAAACCCATGCTTGAGACATGTGTCCAGTAATCTGATTACATAAGACATAATTCTCTCTTCACTCACACTTAATCTCTACACTGTATTCAAATATCTAGAGGCAGAACAAGCACTTATTGCTTTTCATTGCATGTTTGTGGTCATAATTAACAAATGCTATTAAATGATTATTATATTATGCTGCAACAGGAAATGTGGGTTTGCATAGCATTTTTGGCAGTGAGAGATGCAGCATTTGCTTTGTTTTTAATAATGCTTTTTGCTTACAGGTTTAAACGTTAATGCAGAGAGATGACATATGGATTAACAACTAGGATGGTAAGAAAATTGGGGATAAACAAGCTATTTAAAACAGTTTAAAATAAACACATAGATAAAGTAATGCTCCTGTTATCAGATATAATCAAACCTCACTGTAACCATAACTGGCATGTCAAGACCAGAATCACGCAGTGTAATTAACCTGCATGCAGTACATTTGCACTTATTAAACATCTCCATTCTGAGAGAGTTAATATGCTTTTGATTAGTGGTATGGATAGTATGGTTAGGATTGTGTGCGTTTCTGTACACACTGATAAGAAAAGGAAAATGATTACAGAGAAAAACTCTGAGAGGAAAAGATAGATCTATAAAGAGATAAAAGTCAAACAGAAAATGAAGGTAGAAGAAAGATGAGAGAAAAGAGAGGGAGAAAAGTAATTAAGATGGTGAAGAAAGTGGAGTTTCTGTGTTAAAAGGGAGTTTAAATAAAGAGTTTTGGCGATGGGGCGATCTCCGCTTTAGTTTGTTCATTTCCTTTATTTTATCTTCTGACACGGGAAAGATTTATAACATAATTCTTTGTGTGGCACAGTTGTTAGTAGCAATGAATAAATTAGAAATATTTCATATTGCTTGAAGGAACAGCATGGAAAAGTATAAACATGCCTTTAAAGCTAAAGCTATGCATTTGCCCACACTATTAGAGAAATATAAAAATAGTCCTAGATTTCATTTTCATACAATCTACCAAATAAACTAGCAACATTATAGAAATTGAGTCTGGAATTCTGTCTGATTACAAAGTAATTATTTAAGATGATAAATAGCTCACACCCCACAATTTCATCCCACCAGATGCAGCAATAGTACAGATGTCTGTTTAATTAGCTGTTATGACTAGGATATCATAACTAGGATATGTAACCCCAATTATTAATACCAATCTGCTTAATATTACAGAGCCACTGCTTATTAATTTAAACTCATCCCTTATCCTTGTCTTTGTGCCTCAATCCTTCAAATGCATGATTATTAAACCTGCCATTAAAAACCTAAACTTGACCCTCTGTGCTGTCTAATTAGTGATTTCCTCTAAAACTTCTTTTTTATGCCCTTATCTGTCAGTTTTCAACCTGCTTTCTGCATCTTGGCTCCCATAACCCCCCCATGTCCCTGAGAAGGCACGACTTTGATGTAGCGATGAAGACTCTGACCCTGTGACATCCTCCAGCCTCCAGAAGATAGATGACTGATTTCCAGCCAGTCATCATGCGCTCAGGAGCATCTCTGGTCCTCTTCTCCCTTTATCATCCCATGGAACAAAATGGCATTACAGGGATGAAGACAAATTAATCCAGGCTTTTATTACCTCTAGCCAGATTATATTAATGCCTTGCTTTCTGGATGTTCTGGTGGGTGTGTAAATAATCTCCAATTAGCGCAGAATGCATTTGGTCGAGTTATTTATTACAATTACCATTTTGTGTGCCTTAATTACAGAACAAGGAAACTAATCTCTGACGCCATGGTCTCTTCACAGGACCTGAACAAACTTTTAGGATCCACAATGTTTACTCTGATCAAAGGATGACTTTTAACTAGTACTTATTTCTAAGAATGTATTAGTGTATTAATACACCGAACTCCCAACGAAACACTGCCCATCCTTCACCTAAAGCCCCCCCTGACGATATGCTGACGTCATACTTTAAGGGGATGGCGGGTGGGGGGCAGTGAGAGAGAGAGAGACAGAGAGAGACAGAGGACAGAAGGCAAGTCGAGCCGCTGATTGCAAGATCTGCTGTCGGGATTTTTACTTACTGCACGCAGAAGACATGGAGGTACCACGCGTGGCTTGCAGCCTGAGCAGTCCCACGAGTCCGTGCGAGGATGTGATGAAGAACCTGAGCTTGGAAGCCATGCAGCTTTGCGACGGAGAAGGTAACACGCGTTTATTTCTCACGTGGGTTCCGGGGTGGCAGGGTTTGGCTTTCCTCCTGTTGCAGGCTGTTTAGAGGCAGGTAGATTTAAAGGGATTGCCACGTGTCAGTGTGAGATTAAACGCCGATTTGCTTTTCTCATTGACGCGCTCTTTCAGCACCATGGACACATCTCCAATCTAACAGGACGCGCGTGAAAATCCACGCGACTTTCCGAGACAAAGCCCCGGTTATGTGCAAGAGTTCAAATTAAAAAATCTTTGGACTCATTCACGTGGGGCGCAGCTGTCATTATGGTCGTAGTAAAGCAGGAAATCGGGACATGTGCATTCATTTGTGCTGATTCATCTCCTGTAAAGTAGTGCGCCTTTGGCTCAACATGGTCACTTAGGTGCATGGAAATCAGATCAGGGTTCTTACTGTTTGGATCTTCAGTGCGTAATTGTGTCAAACAAAACGATTATTCATTCAGTCTTGCATTAATAGGGCTTAGTGCTGGCTCATTGGTTGAGCGACTGGACCCCAGTGACCCTAGTCTGACACTAATGGGTTTCTGGACTGTATAATGCGGGATGGCTCTGTTTTCTATAAGTGACATTGCATGTAAACGTAAATGCGCTCTAGAACATGCATGGTATGCCATAAATGAATCCAGATGTGCGATGCACGCTAATTAATTCCAGCAGTCTTAATTGCTTCTGTCACTTTTGATTTTGATTAGCGTTCATCCGTCCTGTCTTAGACATAGGGTCTGTGATGCTGTGCTGATCTTTTGAGGTGATGCCCCTATCTTTTTTTCATTTTCAGTCCAGCTCAGAATATCAAGCTAGAAATAGACTAGTATAGCGTTATTGTCATTGCACAAGTACAACGAGATCAAGTTTGTAGCTCTCTTAGTAAAATGCTATTTAGTACAACTGATACTGATCCAGTATTGACAGCGTCAACTCTTTACACACCCAGGATGCTGTTATGAGAAAAGTCAGTTGTGATATTTGACTGTAAGACAAAGTGTCAATATCAAGTGTTGTTGTACATAAAGTAATCAGATTCTTAAACACAGTAAAGCTAATTGTATTAGGATACAGTCAGTATCAATCTCAATACATATGCTTAATGATAGATGTGTGGGTAAACATGCACTGTATGGACAAAAGTATTTGGACACCTGCTCATGCATTGTTTGTCCATAATCACTAACTGTTTTTGCTGTGAGGTTTTAATTGCATTCAGCAGCAAGAGCGTTAGTGAGGTCAGGATGTTGGATGATCACTACCCCATCTTATCCCCAACTCTCCAAGTCTGGGTTTAAGGTTACAGGTTATGGCTGGGGTTGGGTTAGGGAGCTCCATCATTCCAGATAACACAGTTCTACCGCACTACAGTCCAATGCTGGGGGTGCTTTATACCCCTCTAACCCATGCTTGCCAATAGTTTTATGTTTCTATGGGTCAGAGAGATAAAAGTCTGGTTCTATTGGCAGTCTTCTCTACAGCGACTATATAAGCTATGTGTGTTTGCATTTGCACGTCTGTGTCAGCAATGGGTGTGACTTAAAGCACCTGAATGCATTCATTAGAAGGGGTGTCCATAGTGTATATACTGTGCTTAACTACAGGCAAACAGCAGTCAAGGCTGTAGTCAGGAATGGAATTCGTTAATTAATGTCTTATGGTTGTCTATAATTGTACTGTACCTTACAAAAGTCTTAGGCCACCATTAGAGTTCTTGTTTTAGCAATGCTATAATGGCCATATATAACATACAACGGCTGGACCCAATGTTGATATTTCCATCTTGGATTCGTCACTGCATATACTCTTTCCCGCTTATCTGCATTTTTTTTTGTAAGCTTTAGCATATCTTAGGCTTTTTGCCCTGTTCTCTTTAGGAAAAAGTGGTTTCTTGTCTGCTACCCTTCCAAAAACAATTCCTGATCAAGCTTATTCGCAGTGTAGAAGGGTCAACCTGGAATGAACCTGTGAAGCTGCCAAATGCAGCTGATGCTCAAGTGTAATGGGAGGTCATGCTGAATACTTTAGTCAATAGATGCTGTTTTTTCTGGTTGTATTCTAATAATTATTATAATTACATGATCATTACCTGATGGTGAGCGAAGATTTTTGCTCAGTATTGTAGGATATTCAGGATCTTTTCTAAACGTATTGCGTATCATTGTAGTGATTTGAACTTGAAGGCTCTGGCTAGGGTGTCTCCTCTAGTGCATTTCTAACGGGGCTACTTTGTATTCCACACCAGCATCAGCACTCTGTTCGAGAAACCTGGAGTCCCATTGGAAAGGCTGAAAAGAAAGCTAGAGAGAAACAAATGAGAGAGCGTGTGGTCTTTAAGAACAAAGCCTAGGCTGAAATCCAAACCAAAGTGTTTTTTTAAATTGTGTGCATACATGTATGTCTATTATTTTCCTTCTTTTTGATAATATCTATGTCCTGTCTTGGCATGCAAGGGTGGTCTAAATTGTAAAATGCGCCCATGCTGACGATGATGTCGAGTCCTTTATTTGCACGTCACGTTAAATTTGGAGGATGGGACGGTACTGGATCGATAGGGGTTGAGCCGTGCTGGAACATTGTGTTCAGTCCCAGCTGATCTGTGCGCTCACAGTCCTAGCGTGTGGGCCGTATGCCCCCTGTTCCACCGCCCGTGTCATTGTGCGTCATTGACAGTTTCATGCAGATAGGCTTGTAATGTTTGGGTGTGCGTGCAGGGGGAGGGGGAGTCGCCCTGGGGGAAACCCCCAGCATGTCCATCTGAGGCAGTTGTTTCAAGGAAGAGTGATGATCACTCTGTATGGTCCAGCTATGTGTAAACATTCGGTCCAGGATAGGCTCTGCCATCTGCCAAGCCTGCCCACCCGCCTGTTAAATGAATGGACTGAGTTAACACAGGCCATCAATTTACTAATTGTATCCACAGAGCTTGTGGGATTGAGGAAAAAACAGCAAACTTGGCAGAAAGAAGAGAGATGTTTTGTTATTATTAGTCCGTTTATGTTCTGTGTGGCAGGATCGGCCAGGCTAACAATGGTGATGTGTTTGGCTTGGTGTTGGGATTAAACCATTAATTGGTAGACCGTTTAAGCCAATGGACTTTGGCAAGGACATGGAAGTGTTATGGTTTATTGGGATAAATGATGAGCTTTTGCTATATATAGTCTTGCTTACGGGAAGCAGAGGGAAGGCTTCATTTCCTGTAAATCTTTGGAACCGTGTAGTTAATGAAGTAAAAACTTGAGCTATAAAAAATATTGTGCGGTCTTTTCTCAATGTTATTACGATTCAGCCTAGATTATATAAAAGCGGGGGTTTGTCTGGTTAAACTTGAAAACGTGCTAATATGCTGTCACTTTACTTTAAAGCAATTTACCACCAGGATATACAAAGTATTGCGTAACACTTTTGATCATTTCATTTAATAGTTAGGCAACTCGGGGTGTTTCTCTTCCAAGGTTTGCAAGCTACAGTGTACAGTCAATTTGATTCATTTGCTTACAGTGGTACCGCAGAACTTGTCGAATTTGGTTGTCGACACACTTTGACTAGAAAAATTTCTCGGTTCTCGTCATTTGCTCGGTACTCGGCGCACTTGCTTAAACTTGTATGAGTCGGGCCACGCTAGCTAACTAACTAACTAACTTTCCCACTAACTACACAATCAATCCAGTTGACTGGCAGTGCTTAGCTAATCTGGGCTTGTATGCAATTATTTACACTTTTTAATGAGGTTTCACGTGTCCAAACACATGAAACCAAATCTGTTCCAATTACCCTTCTTGGAACACATTGTGAGTCACTTGCTATCAGTGACAGCTATATTTTACACTGCGTGAGCTATTCACACCAAGCTTGGCAAAAAGCAGAGTGCTAGACAGTTACGTCTCCCGTCATTGCTCTGTTAGCTTTGAAGACTGTTTTTTGGTGTGGATTTTTTTTTAAATACGATTATGATTCACGGGTCTGAAAATCTTTGAGATTAAGATGAAGGTAGCAAAGCTGACGTGGTGCAGTGACATGTCATTGTAAATGATGAATCCAAGTGCTGAGGATTAGCGTGTGTCCATAAAGTCCAGGCACACAGGACGACTGCAAAACAGGGTTGCGTTCAAAGGACCTGCGCAATACACACATTTATTATTATTCTTTTAACAAATGCATTGTTACTGATACAGTCATTTGTAAATGCAAGCTGGCTTATTAAAGGTTAGCCCACTGTTAAAAGTAGTTAGCTAATCCGGTTACGTATCCATGTAGTAAGAAAGTAGCTTACATCATAGTTTATGAGATGGAATCTGCTGTTGTAATGTGAAAAGCCTACACACTTAGGGTTAGTATTGATTTAGGGTTATTAAGGTTAGTAGGGTTTGTAATATTTAGGGTTAGTAGTGATTGTGGTTTATGTTAGTGGTATTGAGGGTTAGCGTTAGCAGCAGATAGTGTTAGGGTTAGTAGGGCTATACTTATTCATATTTAGGGTTAGAGTTAGGTTAGTAGTCATTAGGCTTTGTGGGGTTAGGATGGTAAGGGTTAATATGGTGAGTAATGAATAGGAGTCACGGTAAGGGTTAGGGTTGGTAGTATTTAGGGTTAGTAGTGGTTTGGGTTAGAGTTAGTAGGGTTAGTACCATTAGGGTTAGTAGTGGTTATTGTTAGTACTGTTGGGGTTAATAGTGGTTATGGTTATTAGTAGTTAGGGTTAGTAGTATTTAGGGTTGTTAGGTTTAGTGGTGGTTAATGTTAGTATGGTTAGGGTTGGTCATATTTAGGGTTAGGTTAGTAGTCATTAGGGTTTGTGGGGTTAGGGTGGTTAGAGTTAGTATGGTTAGTACTCAATAGGGGTAAGGTTAGGGTTAGAAGTATTTAGGGTCAGGATTAGTAGGTTTTAGGCTGGTAGTATGTAGGGTTAGTAGTATTTAAGATTGTTAGTAGTGGTTAGAGTGAGTTGGGTTAAGTAGTGGTTATCGTTAGTAAGCTTAGGGTTAGTAGAATTTATGGTTAATAATGATTTTTCATGTTTAGGGTTAGTAGGATTAGGGTTAGTAGGAATGAGGGTTAGTAGAGTTTATAGTAAGGCTTAAATTTGTTTACCACGCTCACCAACCCTATGGACGTCACTGAGGTCCAGACTTTGGTATTTTTTATGAGAGTAAAATAAATTTAAGCTGAATACTACTAGTTTAAAACGTTAGCAGTTGAGAACTCCTCTGAGATTAGTTCAAGCTTAATTGAGTTTCGACTTTAGTGTTGGCTGCACATGAGAGTTGTGAGAGAGGGCGCTTAATCACATTGGCAGCATGCCATAATAATAATATAATAATGTAGTAATAATGTTCTGTAAGAACATTTTAAAACAGTAACCTGGTACAATGTGTGGAGTGAGGCTATTGCATGGAACATGTTAAAACTGCATACTCTGTCCATGATGAAGGCTTGACACCCCCAACCTCCCACACCACCGATACCCCACCCCCACACCATTGACCAGACTATATTTCAAACCATGGCTACAGTGGTGCTTGAAAGTTTGTGAACCCTTTAGAAGTTTCTATATGTCTGCATAAATATGACCTAAAACATCATCAGATTTTCACCCAAGTCCTAAAAGTAGATAAAGAGAACCCAGTTAAAAAAAATTAGAAAAAATATTATACTTAATTTGTTTATTGAAATAAATAATTCAATATTGAATATTAGTGAGTGGCAAAAGTATGTGAACCTCTAGGATTACCAGTTAATTTGAAGGTGAAATCAGTCAGGTGCTTTCAATCAATGGGATGACAATCAGGTGTGAGTGGGCAGCCTGTTTTATTTAAAGAGCCTATCAAAGTCTGCTCTTCACAACACATGTTTGTGGAAGTGTATCATGGCATGAACAAAGGAGGTTTCTGAGGACTTCAAAAATAGTTGTTGATGCTCATCAGGCTGGAAAAGGTTACAAACCATCTCTAAAGAGCTTCGACTCCACCAATCCACAGTCAGACAGATTGTGTACAAATGGAGGAAATTCAAGACCATTGTTACCCTCTCCAGGAGAACAAGGCGTGTAATACCCTGAGGTCACAAAGAACCCCAGGGTAACTTCTAAACAACTGAAAGCTTTTCTCACATTGGCTAATATTCATGAGTCCACCATCAGAAGAACACTGAACAACAATGGTGTGAATGGCAGGGATGCAAGGAGAACATTGCTGCTCGTCTGCAGTTTGCTAAAGATCACGTGGACAAGCCAGAAGGCTATTGGAAGAATGTTTTGTGGATGGATGAGACCAAAATAGAAGTTTTGGTTTAAAAGAAAAGCGTTATGTTTGGAGAAAGGAAAGCCCTGCATTCCAGCATAAGAACCTTATCCCATCTGTGAAACATGGTGGTGGTAGTATCATGGTTTGGGCCTGTTCTGCTGCATCTGGGCCAGGACAGCTTGCCATCATTGATGAAACAATGAATTCTGAATTATATCAGAGAATTCTAACGAAAAATGTCATGAACTGAATCTCAAGAGAAAGTGGGTCATGCAGCAAGACAACGACCCTAAGCACACAAGTTGTTCTACCAAAGAATGGTTAAAGAAGAATAAAGTTAATGTTTTGGAATGGAAAAGTCAAAGTTCTGACCTTAATCCAATGGAAATGTTGTGGAAGGACCTGAAGCGAGCAGCTAATGTGAGGAAACCCACCAACATCCCAGAGTTGAAGCTGGTCTGTATGGAGCCGGTGTGCAGGACTGATCAACAGTTACAGGAAACGTTTAGCTGCAGTTATTGCTGCACAGGGGGGTCACACCAGATACTGAAAGCAAAGAGTCGCATACATTTGCCACTCACTAATATGTAATATTGGATCATTTTCCTTAATAAATAAATTACCAAGTATAATATTTTTGTCTCATTTGTTTAACTGGGTTCTCTTTATCTACTTTTAGAACTTGTGTGAAAATCTGATGATGTTTTAAGTCATATTTATGCAGAAATATAGAAAATTCTAAAGGGCTCACAAACTTTCAAGCAACACTGTATGGCCTTAAAGACAATGCAAACAAAGACTAAAATACTTCAGTCCAACCCATGTCTACCTGTAAGAAATGCTTTCAAATGACATGTTCAGGGTTACTTATATATTCTAAATTATGTATAATTTCAGCTGAGGTGGTGAAGTTCTGGTCAGGTTGGGGAGACAGCCATGCTGTTTTCACCATATGTTCCTGTACTCTTATTGCTGTGCTCACCACTCGCTTTGGATGGTTCTCAGGACCTCTTGGCTTGCCAGCACAGTCAGACAGGCAGGTCCCGGATGACTGCCAGCATCGATGTTCCCATCCTCCTTCCTTTCAAATTGAGAGCCACTTAAATCATGGCTTCATACGTTATCTCTTATCAAGCAATATATTCACAAGGGACCAGCTGGATGGCTGAGTTCTACCTAACAACCCATTCACACCCTCTATTCATAAAGCTAATTATTCATGTTCTTTGAAACTGGTCTCGTATCATCCGACACATCCATTGTTAAGAAGTTACCAAATGAAGAACAATGGTTTCAAACAATTCTCTATTATTCCATTATGACTTCAAGTTAGTTAGTTGTTATGCAGAAGTTGACAATTATAAGCTTACAGTCTGATTAACACAGACATATCTTTTGTGCTGGAGGTGTAAAAGGTTGGAGCCGGTCTCAGCTGTTTCACAAGATGAGCTGAGCCTCTGGGGTATGCTACAGAAATGGTTAACTGTAATGATATTCAAGTGTATTCTAAGCGCTCATTAAAATGGGTGCATGTTAATTACAGCTGCTGAAAATCCCTCATTTCAGTCTGTTGTTGCTTTTTTAATTCAAGTGCTCCCAAAGTCTTTGCAATGGCTGCATGCTCTACTGACTTGAATATATTACATTAGATGATGAAATGTTCAGTATTTGTAGGCTCATTACTGAGTAGTAAGCTTCAGTCGCTCTATTGGTGCTCAGCCTGTTTTTAACAACAAAGTTTAATTTACGTTACAGTCCTCCAAGATTAATAGTGTAAGAGTATCTTCTGTCACACCACTACAAATACTTTTCCCATTTATATTCAGGTACTCCCTGATTTACAACAGATCCGTCGTACATTACTCCCTACATTACGCACTGCCAAATGCAGGAGAATATTGTAGTGCGTAGCGGACATTAATCATGCTTTAAACACATTTGGGCAAAATCATTGACATAAAGCTTATTTTATAATAAAGTATTTAATAACTTGTCGTTTATTGAGTAACGTATTGAAAGTGAAAAATAAAAACTTTGCTCTTCCTCACTACATTTCCCAGCACTCATCACTCCCATCACATGACTCCCTACGTCACGCACTGCCGACTTCCTCATCAGAGTGCGGGACAGTACTGCGTATCGCTTGTCTGGGACAATTTGAAATTCCGAGTATGGGTTATGCTAAATGTGTATTTATGTTTGTTATCGGATTCCCAACATAAAGTCGAAATATTGTAAGTTGTGCCATCGTAATATGGGAAATAGAAGGAAAACTGGATTTTGATTGAATCTTCCAGTATCGCACATAAATGGTTCACTTCAAAAAGAGTCAAATTTTTGACTTGGTCATCTCAGTGCTCTGACCTAAACCCCATCCCACTGAAAACCTAGAGAACCAATGAGCAGGCATATCCCGTTCTCTCCACCACCTTTCCTAACTAATTCACCACGTTAAAAATGAATCTTTGGTTATTTATAGGCCTGGGGGTCCGCAGCTAATGAAACTTTCATGTGGTGCAGCAGATGCAGGGACGTTCTGATAATATCTGCACCTTTCCACTCGCAAGCGTGGGATAGGATGAAACGACATTTCCTATACATGGAGAAATGGGCTGGTGCAGGGCTCGAAGGTGCTGCGTCATGCACAATTTATGAGCATGAGCAGAGACGGTGTAGGACTGTGTTGTCGTCTCATCAAGAAAGCAGGAGTCCCTAGAGCACTGAGACACATTTCTGAACGGCTGTGCATGCACATACCTATAGCGTCTCCAGACACTTATACCAAATGGAAAGTTTGGAGGACATAAATACAGCAAACCTTTTCTTGAGGGTGTACTTCTGCCTGTGCCTAGACAGTAGCTGGGTAAACCTTTGTAGAAAGATCCTACCACTGGGTTGTGGTTGGATCTTCTAGTAGGGCAGTAATTCATGTACAGTGGTACCTCGGAATTCTATCTTAAGATGTTGAGGTTCTCTTTAGGAGTGTCTAGGGTGGACAGGATTAGGAATGAGATCATCAGAGGGACAGCACAGGTTGGAAAATTGGGAGACAAAATTCGAGAGGGAAGACTGAGATGGTTTGGACATGTGCAGAGGAGGGATAGTGGATATATTGGTAGGAGGATGTTGGAGATGGAGCTGCCAGGCAAGAGACGGAGAGGAAGACCAAAGAGGATTTTATTTGGTTGTGGTGAATGAAGATATGCAGGGAGTTGGGGTGAGGAGTAGAGGACGTGGAGGACAGGGTGAGGTGAAAATGAAACGTTTAACTCGCTGTGGTGACCCCTGATAAAGGGAGAAGCTGAAAGAAGAAGAAGAAGAAGAAGAGAGGTACCTCGGAATTCGGTTTCTCGACAATTTTTTTGACTAGAAAAATTTGTCTCGGTTCTCGTCGTTTGCTCGGTACTTGCGACTCCTTCCAGCCAAACTTGATTTACAATTCATGATTACGAGTCGTGATTCAGTGCCACGTTCAGTGATTCAGATTGCCAATAGGTCATGCCTAGTGGCAGAGTTTGGTCTCCCCTGTGTTTCTTGTGTTTTCTTTAATTTTTAAGTCTACAGTACTGTATTCGTATGACATCTTGTATCCTTTGAAAGTCACTGGACTCTTTAATAGGTCCCATGGTGGTGTCTAGAAAATCTTTGCATCCCATTTTAGCATCTAGCATTCATCATTGCTGACTGAGCCATATATTTATTTTGTTGGAAGTGTTTAATAGTCCATTAAGGTGTGGCGCTGTTGTATTGTACTGCTTTGCTAGTGAGTTTCTTCTGTCCGTTTAAGGAAAGCTTAAAGAAGGCTAATAATAGACAGTGGCACTGTCATGGTGGCTTCGCATAGGGCTTTGTACTCTGAGCCTGTCACGTTTTTGTGTTAATTACTCCCCCGGGTTAATAGAACAAATGCATGGCCTTCCCCCTGCACTGTGCAGTGGGTGGCGAGTTGTGTGATGCAGTTCACTAGAGGGAAGGTCCTTTTGCTGAATGAGACCCTTTTAGGGCCCACTGGAGTTAACCAGGGAGTGCAGGGAGGATGAAGACACGCTTTGTGAGTGGCTTTGTGTGCACTGTCTGTTTATTGTGATCTGGTCACATGGTGATGTTTACGGGTTCATATGGGATATCGGTGGAGGGTGTGGAAATGTCCATATATGTTTCCTTTAGTTTCGAGTGCATGTTGTGCCCAGACATTCTTAGAGGAAAGTACCTAAGGTAAGTAAACAGCATGTTAACAGATTATAAGTAGCCAGCTCCAGATTTATTGCGCATAATCAAAAAACTAAAATGAGCCTTTTCACTCTCAGTTTCTGTCTGCTTTTCATGATAGACTAGTATGTTACAATGTTGTGAAATGATTGATTTCTGTGATGTAAAGTGACTAAAATTGAAAGTACAGTACAGTGATACCTCTGTTCTCTGTTTGGTGTCTTGATTCTCGATGTTTGCTCAGTACTTGGCGCACTTGCTGTATTCTTAGTCCAAATAAGTCTCTATGGATCCTAAAAAGGTTAGTTGATAAGAGCCAACTGAAAGCAAAATAGGAATTGAGGCTGCAGTTAGCTTAGCAGCTATGCTAGCGTCCAGAGTTCATCAATAGAGTAAGTGTTTTGCCTTTACTTTTCACTTTCCGTCCATTACTCACTAAATTACACAAGATTTTTCAGTACTTTATTATAAAATAAGTTTTAAGTTTTTGTGTGAATGATTTTGGTCAACTGTAGGTTAAAAGTGTTTACATTTACATAAGTGTAACTCACTTGTCATTGGCTCTGCTATGATACAGTATAGACTGCTGTACCAAACACTCATGAACCTGTACAATACAACTCCATTAATGCATATAATGCCTTACACAGTGTGGATTTTCTGGGGGTCTGGAACGGATTAATAGAATTTACATTATTCTGTAATACCTACATGTACTAGCGAATACAGAAGGCGTTCCGTCTTGCCAGTGTTTTGACAGCTGAACTGGGTAGCACGTCAGCTGCCGTCTGTGACATTGGCACTTGTATGGAGTCGAGAGCTCTGAGCCCTCTCTTTGAGAGTTGTGTTTGTTGCATTGTGTGTTTGATCTGGAATCCACACACTTGTACTTGCAGCAATGTTTGTTTGATCTTCTGCAGTAGGATTGATCCTGGAGAGATGTGCTTGATCCTTGCATGAAAAGCTTGTGCCACAGGGTTTGTGTTTTCTTCATGGAGCTTAATGCTTGGAGGTGCTCTTCCTTTTACTGTCCTCGCTGAGGCAAGTGTATGTTCTTTTCTTTTCTGCTTGTCAGCAGCCCGCAAGCTCTTGGGATTGATTCTTTTTGCTTGGTTCTACTTTAACTGTTGTTAAAAAGAACTTGAATTGAGCTACTTTAGCTAGCCTGCAACCAGCAATAACACTGCAAATGATTGGGAAATAAAGGTTGGTGTATTCAGAGAGTCACCCCTGTTCCTTTTAAAGAAATACATGAAATTAATATCTTCAGAAGACATCAGACCTACCGCATAATGAAGTTGATGCAATCATTTGAAAGAACTGGTGTCAGTGAACCTTTAGGACAAATCTCTTCCTCCCTTTGTTGCTGTCTGATGTGTTTTGTGTTCTGTATTTTTTTTTTTGTACTTTCTGTGTAAAGCGACCTTGGTTACTGTTATACAAGTCTATCTTTATTATTATTATTATTATTATTATTATTATTATTGTTAATAATAATAATAATAATAATAATAATAATAATCTCTTACTATTGGGGGTAGTTTTTGTTTTGTTTTATTTATTGACCAGGAGCTTATCATGTTGGGGGGGAAAAAGCCTCTATCTCATTGCACTCCTCTCTCTTTTTTCATTCTCATTTCTGTTGAGCTTGGGATTCAGGGGGTCTTAGCTGATAATATAATCCATGCTCCACATGCGAGAGAGTGCGAGGCATCTCAAACACCCGCCCTAAGCCAAATACACTGGTGTATAGGGTCAGTGTTGGAGCTGGATGCTTTGACAAAGACCGCCTCGACTAGGACACAACGGTCTCCTCATATTGGATGAGGGAAGGCTTTCTTGGGAATACATGCAGGAAAAAAGTGTTCTTTTGAGCAGGTATGGGACTTTCATTTGGCTCTTATCTGTCCAAGCTTAGCCCAGAGCCGCTGTCTTGCCTGAGACAAAGATTACAAGGAAAGACAGAGATGAAAAGAAGTAATACTATTGATATCAGTATCATGTTTGATATCTATCTTGCATGTAGATTTGGGTTTAAAATTATAGAGCATGACATGAACAATGAGCGAAAATTAAACATAGAATCACCAAATGGAATCACCAACCCCATTTATGTTGTATTTTTTAAACTAATTTAAAGATTTCCAATGGTAATGGGGGGCGGGGTTTACCCATTGGAGTCTTGGTGGTTGACGATTTTGCTGGAAGGGTGATCTATTTTTAAATTCTCCTCACAAAATCATATTTATGCATAGAACATTTGGTCATATCAAATCAGTCAATTCAGCTGGATACTAATCCAGATTATCGTCAATTTATATTATTAAGAAATAAGGTCTAAAATAATGGGTGCATTTTTTATTTATACATTTTGTCCCTAAAAATAAATGTATGGGACATAAAGAATTAGAATACAGAGAGAAGTAAACTACACCAATCACAGATTGTCATATTGATCATTCCAGTCCAGTGATTTTTCATTTTTAGGGGGGGACCTTACTAAATAGATCCTCTTGGCATCCATGAACAATGTTCCTTATAAGGACAAAAGCTAGTTTGCTGCTGAATCCCAGGACTAAACAGCTGGATCTTGGCTCTTCCCTTCAGTGGAGGAATACTTTGTGTGACAATGACTGGTAAAAAGATTTAAAGCAAGCGATTAGTTCTACTCGAGTTGTTTGTCCACACGCTGGCACGTCTGAGTTTCCTGCTTCGTAAGTCGTATTTTTTTTATTACATGGTACATGCACATGTGGAGTGGATTAGGATTGGGTCTAACTGATTGTTCTGGATGTTATGGAATTATGCAGTGAGACTAAAGTAATGGAAATGCATGGGGCACATTCCGCCAGCTGCTAGGTATATTGGCCCACTATCACAGATGGAGGTTAGGGTCGGGGTTTATAGTAGCAAAGGATTTGTGTAATCCGCAGCCATTTGTGTATTAAGCTTCATAATATTATACAGTGGGGCAAAAAGTAATTTAGTCAGTCACTGATTGTGCAAGTTCTCTGACTTAGAAAGATGAAGAGAGGTCTGTAATTTTCATCATAGGTACAACTTCAAACTGTGAGAGACAAAATGAGAAAAAAGAAATCCAGGAAAATTCCACATTGTAGGATTTTTAAAGAATTTAATTGTAAATCATGGTGGATAATAACGTATTTGATCAATAAATTTGGTTCAAACTCAATACTTTGTAACATAGCCTTTGTTGGCATTGACAGAGGTCAAATGTTTCCTGCTAAGTCTTCACCAGGTTTGGCAACAGACACTGTAGATGGTATTTTGGTCCGCATGTCCTCCCATTCTCCTCTAATAGCAGTGATGTATTTGGGCGGCAACATGGACTTTCAAACTCCCTCCACACATTTGTCTATGGGGTTTGAGGTCTGGAGGACCTGGCTAGGCCACTCCAGGAACCTTGAAAAAAAGGGGGGGGGGGGGGGGGGGGGGGGGGGGAAGAAGGAAAGGGGGGGAGAGGGGGTGGGGAGGAGGGGGAGGAAGGGGGCAGACCTTGGCTCTGCCACTCCAGACCTGAAATGCTTTTTATAGAGCCAATCCTTTGGTTTGCCCCGAGCGTGGTGTTTGGGATCATTGTCATGCTGGAAGACCCAGCTAGTTCCATCTTCAATGCTCTCACTGATGGAAGGAGGTTTTGGCTTAAAATCTCATGATACATGCCCCATTCATTCTTACCTTAACATGGATTCAGTTGTCCCCCGTCCCCTTTGCAGAAAAACAGCCCCAAAGCATGATGTTTCCACCCCATGCTTCACAGTAGGTATGGCGCAACTCAGCATTCTTCTTCCTCCAAAACACGACAAGTTGAATGTTTACCAAAAAGTTCTATTTTGGTTTCATCTGACAACATGATATTCTCCCAATCCTCTTCTGGATCATCCGTATGCTCTCTGGCAAACTTCAGATGGGACTGGACATGTACTGGCTTAAGCAGGGGGGCACGCCTGGCACTGCAGAATCTGAGTCCCTCTCGGCGTAGGGTGTTACTGATGGTAGCCTTGTTACTTTGGTCCCAGCTCTCTGCAGGTCATTCATCAGGTCCCTCTGTGTAGTTCTGGGATTTTTGCTTACTGTTCTCATGATCATTTTGACCTCAACGGATGAGATCTTGCATGGAGCCCCTGATCGAGGGAGATTATCAATGGTCTTGTATGTCTTACAATTGCTCCCACAGTTGATTTATTCACACCAACCTGTTTGCCTATTGTAGATTCACTCTTCCCAGCATGGTGCAGGTCTACAATTTTCTCCTTCTCCTACTTTGTCCTTCGACTTTGGACTTTGGACTTCGAATGTTCAGATAGCAGAAGCTCTGGTTCCATTATTTCTTATGGGAAACTGCAAACCTTGTTCCTGTTAGCAGTGTTTAACTGGAGAACCTTAAACATCAAAAGCAGATGTTAAAAGAGGTGTAGAGGGCAAGAAGATCCATTGTTTTTTTAAGTTGTGTGCAAAGGTTTGGGCACCGTGTCAATGATCCACTAGTGTTCTTTTGTGAAGTCTCCAATCCAATGCTTAATTTCAGTTTGCATAAATATACCATATTTAAGTTCGCGGCAGAGATTCTGGTACCTTTTTTCAGTTAGAAAATTACCAAGGGTTTCTGTATAAGACTCTAATTTAGCCCCACGACAGCTTTATCTAGCTTCACTACAGGGACCTCTACTCGGTATCTTAATTTTACACAGCTTAGTAGTGTGGGTGTGTGTTAAGCCTCAGTGCATGCAGCTTCTGATGACAGCACTGTATTTGTGACCTGCAGACTCCCTGTACTTGGCAATTACTGGTAAGGATGAAGACAGAGTGCAGTAAATGCACTTTAATCTTTGTCTTCATTCTTTTCCCCTGAAGCCCTTTTTTATGAATCACCAAGCGAGTGTCTTTGTTGTGATCTTTTCTGGGTTTTTGAAGTCAGCATTCTTTCTTTCCAGGGGTGTTTTTGTTGCATAAGGCCATTCTCAAGAAGCAGAAGCCAAGAAACCAATTTTCTCTCAGTCTGGATAATACCTCTGTCCTCTCACGTACGCATGACAATCCCAAGCCTTTGCTATAGAGAATAGCAGAGTGCGGCTCCCTCTCCATTTCAGAACCAGCATCGAGATTCAGCTTTGTCTGGCAATGAAATATTTATTGTAATGCGCTTGCTGCAGGGGTGTCCTGAAGTCATAGTTTTTCTGAATATATTGTCACAATTGCCTCAGTTCTAGGACTATAACCAATTCTCAATAATCCTTAGACATTTTGCAGTGTCAAGAGCATGTGCTTGTTTGAGTTGACTGGCCAGGTAGAGTGAATGAGCTCTCTTCGTGTCATCACATTAATGGGGAAGGGAAAGAGCATCAGGTAGCTAAATCCTGTGGAATAACTGACTGGAGAAGATTTCTCTGCCACGCCATTTGAAAAAGATTTGGCACACTTGTTTATCTGTATACCCTACATGTAATAGGTGAGAATATAAAAGGCATGAACCTGCAATGTATCAATAAACTCTCAGATTTGGCATGTCCACAGTTTTTCAACACGTACATGACCCCTCACCAAATGAGAATGCCCATAGGCCATTTGGTCCTGACTCTGCACAACACTTAACCACCAACTGCATATTTTCGCTGTCAAGTGGCATTTTTCTACCAAGAGAATAACAAGTCTGCAGTATTAGCCATTGCCTGGATTGGCCTATGGGCTGCTGTTGCAGTGGCAGGGGAGATGATCCCCATCTGACACACTGTGTGTGTGGAGGGCCCAGCTTTGAGACTCAAACACGTCTCTGTGGTAGAGGGCTAGTGTTTTTGATACAGTGCCACCAAGTCAATATCTAATGGTCAACAGTCACAATTCTTATGCATCATTGATTATAACAGGTCATGGTATTATGGATGTTGTGCTTCTCAGTCATGCAGTGTATGCATTTATGACCATGCTGACCTATAGAAATGGGGATTTATCCCACAATGATGGATTCATTTGACCTTTCAAATGGAATTAGGAAAACACAATTGGTTTTATTGCTGATTGCAAGTTATTAGGGTGTAACACTGCCTTGGGTTGCAAAAATGTCACAATCACATATATCACATTTGTTCTCTTTATGCACACCTAATTTTGTTGTTGCGTTCTTTGACCACCAGAGGGTGCAATCATACATCATATATGGGATATCTTCCTTCATATCTTTCTCGTTATATATACATTTATGTCATTCAGCAGACAATCCAAGCTCATGCCACAGCATCTCAATAGGATTCAGGTCAGGACTTTGACTAGGCCACTCCAAAGTCTTCATTTTGTTTTTCTTCAGCCATTCAGAGGTGGACTGGCTGGTGTGTTTTGGATCATTGTCCTGCTGCAGAACCCAAGTTCATTTCAGCTTGAGGTCATGAACAGATGGCCAGACATTCTCCTTCAGGATTTTTTGGTAGACAGCAGAATTCATAGATCCATTTATCACAGCAAGTCTTCCAGGTCCCGAAGCAGCAAAACGGCCCCAGAAAACATTACGACCACTATATTTACTGTTGCTCTAATGTTCTTTTTCTGAAATGCTGTGTTACTTTTACACCAGATGTAATAGGACACACCTTCCAAAGAGTTCAACTTTTGTCTCATCAGTCCACAGAATGTTTTCCCAAAAGTCTTGGGGATCATCAAGATGTGTTCTGGAAAAATTTAGACGAGCTTTAATGTTCCTTTTGCTCAGCAGTGGTTTTCGTCTTGGAACTCTGCCACGCAGGCCGTTTTTGCCCAGTCTCTTTCTTATGGAAGGAGGAATGAACACTGACCTTAACTGAGGCAAGTGATGCCTGCAGTTCTTTGGATGTTGTTGTGGGGTCTTTTGTGACCTCTTGAATGACTTGTTTCTGTGATCTTGGGGTAATTTTATTCGGCCGGCCACTCCTGGGACGGTTCACCACTGTTCCATGTCTTTGCCATTTGTGGATAATGGCTCTCACTGTGGTTCGCTGGAGTCCCAAAGCTTTAGAAATGGCTTTATAACCCTTTCCAGACTGATAGATCATAATTACTTTCTTTCTCAATTGTTCCCGAATTTCTTTGGATCTCGGCATGACGTTTAGCTTTTAAAGATCTTTTGGTGTACTTCACTTTGTCAGGCAGGTCCTATTTAAGTGATGTCCTGATGGAGAACAGGTGTGGCAATAAGTGTGGCTAGAGACAGTGAATTCAGCTTGTGATAAACCATAGTTATGTTTTAACAAGGGGAGACGATCACTTTTTCATACAGGGCCATGTAAGTTTGGATTTTTTTCTCCCTTAATAATAAACACCTTCATTTAAAAACTGCATTTTGAGTTTGTCTTTGACTAGTATTTAAATTGCTTTGATGTTCCGCAACACTTAGATGTGACAAATGCAAAAAATAGGAAATCAGGAAGGGGGCAAACACTGACAAAGTCTATTCTTCTAAACAGTTTGATCTACTGCCAATAATACAGGTCACAATTAAGCCTACAGCCACCCCTACAGCCTCCATAAGGCTCTGCCCTCTGCTGCTTGGAAGCTCAAGTAGCACATCCAAGCTTTAGCAGGCATGGCTTCAGGCACAGCCTCCAGCTCAGTCTGTGCCTGTTCTGTTGCTACTGGTGCTAGATATCTCTATCCTCCTGGTTCTTCCTGAATCTCTGCACTACCAAAAGCTCACCATTCTCCTATTCTATTCTATCTCAGTTCTAAGTACAAGATCACTCCCCGAAACATGCATTACATTTACATTTACATTTACAGCATTTAGCAGACGCCCTTATCCAGAGCGACTTACAATTCATACAATCTTACAATCCAAGCAATTGTGGGTTAAGGGTCTTGCTCAAGGACCCAACAGTGGCAGCTTGGCAGAGGTGGGATTTGAACCCTCAACCTTCTGGTTCAGAGTCCAGTACCTTAACCACTAGGCTACCACAGTCCATGCATGCATGATAACTGTTGTTGGTTACTGCTGTCAAATGTGAAGTATAGCCTGCTAGATATGGGTTGGTGCAACTTCATATTTAAGTAGGGCTTGAATTGTGTTAGGGTTATAACCTATAAATGCGAGTTTGTACACAATATGCTCGCAACTGGAAAGCTGTCTGTCATTATTATGTACTTTCTTTGCTTAACTTTCTACATCCATCCAATCCTTGACTTCGATATACACATTTACCTGAATTCTCTAGGCTCAGCTTGTGTGAAGTCTTCTCTGGATCAGTTTCAAGATCATCTGAGTAATTCAGAGAAACCAGGCCTTCCTTAAGTGCCTTTTTATTCAAGTGCCGTACTCATGGTTGAATCCAAGAAAGCTCAGGGAATGCGTGTGTCTTATTGAAGCACTCTACAAATGTGCTCAAGTGTCTCATCTTTGAGTATTAAGCTAAAAAGCTAGAGCAATTACATTTAATCGTATATGTTGTGCTCTGCAAACCAGAAATAGTTTATATCACTATGAAGAATGTATCTGAATGCTGATGACATATTATTGTTTATATGCTGGCTAATAATAACACATGCATTTAAATACTTTTGTATTCTCTACTACAGTATAATACACTGCCTGGCCAAAAAAAAAGGTCACATACTCTAATATTTCTAATTTAATTCATAGTCTAAAGTTGCATTCATTTTTGCCTCAAGATGTTGTACTAATGATGAGAGATTTGGACCACTGCACAAAGTCTTCACCAGCACATCCCAAAGATTTTCAATGGGGTTCAAGTCTGGACTCTGTGGTGGCCAATCCATGTGTGAAAATGACGTCTCATGCTCCCTGAACCACTCTTTCACAATGTGACCCTGCTGAAACAGGTTAACATCTTTTCCACGACCACAGTGTGGTAGTGTAGTCGTAAGCGGCCAAGGGAGGTGATGGGAAACTCAGTCGACAAAGCCTTCAGCTGAATGATGCTTGCTTTATTATCCTTTCATTTATCCCATTAAAACACAAGCCAGCAAAATCACATGTGGAAGTTCATAAGCCACTCAAACATGCAAGCAAAGCAAAGGAAGTTCCTGTTTGCACTTTTTCACTGCCTTCTTCGCGATACCTGCCGATAAAGCTTTCGAGCTACACGCAGCTTGAATCACCTTAAAATAACGTGGAAAGGAGAGACAATCCTCTCTTCCCCTCAGCATTCCCCATAATAAACATATAGCCGTTGTTTAAATCCATAATCACCTTTATACACAAATCAACACACACCCAAACCACAATAATTATTGATAGAAACTTTCGAAACCTGCGTGAAAGTTAAAAGATCATACATAAACATAGCTAACAACTATAACTCCACTAAATAGGCATCAAGTGATAACGTCGCCACACGACCTCATCATCATACACAGCATGTGTCTTTCGACATGGTTGTTTAACAAATGAGAAGCTACTCACTGCATCAGTTAGGGTTAAATAACTTGTTGCCAGCTGAAACATCACCAATGCAGTAATTATCCAATGGGAGGATCTTTTATTTTTATATGTATATATATATATATATATAATATATATATATGTATATAGATATATATATATATATATATATATCTATATAGATATATATATGATAGATATATAGATATATATATATCTAGATATATATATATATATGTAGAGAGATATATATATATATATATATATGTGATATATCGCTGTGTGTATAGGATATATATATGTGTATATATATCTATATATATATATATATATATACGTATATATATTATATATATATATATATGCTATTTGCTTAGTAAAATCCAGATGGTGACCTTTTTTGGCTTTGGCAGATGCAAAGGCAATTGGGGGGTAAGACGGCACAGTCTGGGGAACTCCACTTCCCAGAATCCTTAAGGCTAATCAAACGAATTACAGGCAGCTATGAACATGCTTTTTAAGTGAGAAAAAATGTTGATTTTCTGGGATCAGGAACGGATTCAGTCACTTTACATTATTCCTTATAGGGAAAGATTTGCTCAGTACTTGTCTTCAGTTCTCAACAAGCCTTCTGGCGAATGAATTAACAATGAGAACCAAGGTACCCACTGTATTTGTATTCCAGCAGTAATTGGGTTATGTAGGTCACCTGTTTGCAATGTTCCTTCATGTAATAAACCAGAAAACCTACACATACGAAGATTCTCAGCCATACAGTTCTCTCTATTTATCACAAATATATATCGCTCTGTTTCGCTCTTTATCTTCATATCTCTGTTTCTCAGGAAATAAGTCCCAGGACAGTGGCATCGCAGAAATGGAGGAGCTGCCGGTTCCCCAGAACATTAAAATCAGCAACATCACATGTGACTCCTTTAAAATCTGCTGGGACATGGACTCCAGGGCCAAGGAGCGCATCACACATTACTTCATCGACCTCAACAAGAAGGAGAACAAGAATGCCAACAAGTTCAAACACAAGGTCTGTGTCTTAATTCTACTATGCTCCTTCTGTGTTCACCTGGAGTACCTTTTAGATCAATTTTGTAATGTTACTAGAGGATATTTGTAGTGGCTTTGACTGATTTCACAAAAAATTGATTATTATGGAAAATGTCACTTGGTTTTTGGGCACATTTTTAAAAGATACTGTGACGCTATCCAGACAACATCTACTATCTGGGTGAAGAGTGGGGTTTATTGAAGTACGAGGTATAGCTTATGCAGCACCAACAGGGAATGGAAGTGGGGGTGACATGGAAGTAGTCCAGTCTGGATATAACATAAGACTGTACAAGCACCTGACCAGCCTCTGTCTAAGTATGGCCATGTCTGGTTGGGATTCATGCTTTCAAACCTCTAATCAATATCGCTGCTCTGTGTTTGCCCCAGGATGTGCCCACCAAGCTGGTAGCAAAAGCAGTGCCTCTGCCCATGACTGTGAGGGGCCACTGGTTCCTCAGCCCACGCACCGAGTACACTGTAGCCGTGCAGACCGCATCCAAACAGAGTGACCGAGACTATGCCGTGTCTGACTGGAGTGAGGTTGTGGAGTTCTGCACAGCTGGTGAGAAGAAAGCTTTCAGTGAACATACTGCCAGTGTCTCACCACATGTCTTCCAAACATCACTAAATACTCTAAAAGCCTATTCCTCTAACTCTGGTTGTTAGTTGATGATGAATAGAACATTAAGCCATACTCATAATAATCCCATATTTATATAAAAGTAGACAAATGAATTAGTCCAGCTGTTTAGGGATTCATCAGTCCACACAACTGTCAAACCGCTCTGAATGATATTCCATGAATTATATTCTGTCTGTGATGCATTTCGTAGACAACAATGGCTTTTTAACATGAAATCTATACACACAACTTGCATTAGACAACCTTCTAGGTTATTGTTCTTTTGCAAAAGTGCCTTGTTTCCTTGTTTGTGAAGATCTCGTCTTTGAGAACTGTACATTTCAGTGAGTGACGTCTATGCTTGAACAGGCTTCAAGATCTTCCAGATCTGTTCTTTCTGTCATCATCACCTGTTGTTTTAAAGTGTTGACCTATTCTGTTAATAGCTGATCGTGAAATAGAGATTTGCTGTGCCTTTAGGGTCTTGTAAATTTCAGAATAACTGCACTTGTATTGGCAAAAAACAGCTATTTGGTTATTGACAGCAACACCGGCATTATATAAAGACCGATCTTTTGAGAAAGAAGATATTTTGAAGGATTTTGAACAACAAAACTTGTTAGCTTGAGTTTTAGTCTTTTCTTGACTTTACCTTTGTGTATAAGAAGACTATGCAAGTGAATATCCCTGTTTCCGATTCTAATTAATAATATCCGGTGCTATGGTTCATTTTGACTCCTAAAACTAATTCAGTTCTCAATGACTTTCTCATCATTTCTCGTTCTCTCGATCCAGATTACTCCACAGTCCATCTCACACAGCTGTTGGAGAAAGCCGAGGCCATAGCAGGCAGAATGCTCCCATTCTCCGTCTTCTACCGCAACCAGAACAAAGAGTACTTTGACCATGCAAGGCATGTAGCACTGCTGTTCAAGCAAAATGTGTTCTTTATCGAGATGATCTAGCTTGTGTCTAAATATTTCTCTATGCTTTTAGCTTGCTGTTACTTTGAGTTCTTTAAGGTATCGCCAATGCACTGAAAACATTTTCCTCAGAAGAAATGGTAAAAGGTATTTGGAACAAACTAGTAGGACATTTTTATATATAAATTGGCACAAAACTTTTAGTTTTAGATATGAATACTGGTCATTGCAAATACTGATTTGATTCTTGTTTTACTGTGAAATAATTTATTGTAAAAAATATATAAAAACTAGATATATTTAAAAACTAATATATTAAAAGCCCCAGCAGAATACTGTAGATGCAGAAACACTGGCTTAAACTTTTCATATTCATACATGTGCACACAGATTACAGGTAACATGCTGTATGTGTACTTTTTTGTGAATTTACAGGCTTAAAAGCTGCGTGCACTAGAGGGTAGAGCAGACCCGAAACAGATTTTTTCACGATTCAGTATGCTGTGATTCAGTGATTCAGGTTCACAATAGCTCTTGCTCAGTGAAGATCTTTATTTTTACATCTACAGTACTGTATTCGTAGTGCAAATAAATCTCCATGGGTCCTAAAAAGGTTAGTTTATAAGAGCCAACCGAAAGCAAAACAGGAACTGATTCCTCCAGAACACAGGCTGCAGTTAGCTTAGCAGCTATGCTGGTGCCCTGAGTTCACCAATAGAATAAGTATTTTGCTTTTACTTTTCACTTTCAATCCATTACTCACTAAATTACATGATTTTTCAACACTTTATTATAAAATAAGCTTTGTGTTAATGATTTTGGCCAACTGTGGGTTAATGTAAGTGTTAATGTGTAATAGGCTCTGCTATGATACAGTATAGGCTATATTAAACTTTAATGTAAAGCAACTTTAATGTGAAGATGCTGATGACTTCTGACTTGCTGCTTGATATTTATTGTTGCTTTACTAAAATGATTGCTGGAGATGAATGGTCGGTTCTGGAGTCTACGTTAACAGAACTAACAAAAGAGCCATGTTTCAAGGACCACAAGAGTACAATAGAGACTAAATGAAATGGGAAATGCACCTGAGAATCGAATTACCGGCAATTACCTTCCAGAAAAGGCCCCTGCAGGGCTCCATTAGTGCATCTTGGCTCCAGCTGACTCGTGATGTTTATGTAGCCTGGCTTTTAATCTTTCTCTCTCTTTTTATTTCTTCTGTCATTTATCACGAGATTAAGCTCAGTTTACTTTTTTTGCTGTGCTATTTGTAGGTCAGATCAGATTTATTTTAAAAAGCAAGTAGTCAATTAACTTATTCTGGTGTCTTATTTGAAGTGATATAATTGAAGGGCTCTGTCAAGAAGTGGCAAAATGTTGTGTGAATAGAACGCAGCTGTTTCTTGATTCTTGCGTTTCTTTAATAAATAACTGGTCTGATTACTGTTATTGCATAAAATATAGTTTTTTAAAAATAATTAATTTCCAATTATATGTTGTGCCTAACTTCCTGCATGGCTGTTCTCCAGGGTGCATTTTTTTCAACATATGCATTAAATCACAAACAACACCAAAGTTGCCTTCTGTCATACTAGTCACAGCCATGTAGGTACAGTACTGTGCAAAAGTCTTAGGTCACTATTAGATTTGTTGTTTTAGCAATGATGTAATGATCATATACAACATACTGTTGACGATTGGACCCAAAAATTTCAAACTTGGATTTGTCACTTCATAACCCTCTTTTCCACTGATCTTCAGTCCAGTCTTTGTGAGCTTTGGCATATCTTAGCCTTTTCATCCTGTTCCCCTCCTGAAAAACGTGGTTTCTTGGCTACTACCCTTCCAAAAAGACCATTCCTGATCAAACTGTAGAAGGGTCAACTTGGCATCCAGGTGAAGTTGCCAGATGCTGCTACTGCTCAAGTGTAAGGGGAGTTCACGCTAAATACTTGCACTTTTCAGTTTTTTAACATTGCTTATACATTTCCTGTATTGAAAAATAATATATGGTCATTATACCATTGCTAAAACAAAGGTATATGTAATATAATGGTGGAATAAGACTTTTGCACAGTACTGTGTATATACTGTTTCCAAATTTAATTTTGCTTTCTCTGAAGAGTGTAGGTTGTTGTATGAGAATAAATGAGATACTAATAGCCTTGTTTTTTATCTAATTTTTGGGTGTTAACAAACTCTGTTTATATATTGGCTATATAGTGTCCTTTGCTGTACTGTTTTTGCCCCTACTGATCATGGTCAGGGTTGTGAATTCACATGGCTGGGTAGGGGTTATTGTTGTGGTGCTGAGAGATGATTCCCATTTGGCTTCTCTGCTATCAGGCACAGCCTATAGTGCCTGCCTGGTGCCTAACCCACCCAGAAGGCACTGCCAGGACTCAAACCTGAGTCACCGCAGTGGTGGGTTACTGAATTTCCACTGTGCCACCCGAGTACCCAAAGCGCCAAAGTATCTCTTGGTTCTTTAAGGTTTTAGCCATATTAGGCTGCATAGCAAATGATATGGATCCAGCATTAAATAATGCGGCCATTGTGTGCTAAATATGCAATTAACAGATATTTACATGTACCTCCACCCATTTCAGGGAGGCCCAGAACAACAAGATGCTGCCTTCAGTGAAGGACAACAGCGGCAGCCACGGCTCGCCCATCAGCGGCAAACTGGAGGGCATCTTCTTTAGCTGCAATACAGAGTTCAACACGGGCGCCCCACCCCAGGACTCGCCATACGGCCGCTACCGCTTTCAGGTGTCGGCCGAGGCTCTCTTTAACAGCGACACCAACCTGTACTTTGCAGACTTCTACTGCATGTACACAGCGTACCACTATGTCATCCTAGTCCTGGCACCTCGTGGCTCGTCTGGCGATGATTTCTGCAAGCAGAGGCTCCCCCTGCTGGACATCGGCAACAACCGTTTCCTGACGTGCACGCAGCTTGAGGATGGACGCCTGGTGTTCCACCACGCACAGGACCTCATCTTGGAGGTGATCTACACGGACCCTGTGGACCTGAGCTCTGGCACGGTGGCAGAGATCAGCGGCCACCAGCTCATGAGCCTGTCAACGGTCAACGCCAAGAAGGACCCGAGCTGCAAGACGTGCAACATCAGTGTCGGCCGCTAAAAGCAGTACAAGTGCCCCCTGCTGTTCTGTTTAACACATTACACGCCTTTCCCATCATATTTCCTGCAATCTCTTCTTGAACTCACTTGTAAAAAATAAACCCTTTAGGAGCGTCGACGCTCATTGACAGCATGTGTCCAAGCTTTGACTGAGCACTCATATCTTTTTGGGTTACCGCTAGTTTGGTATCTTTGTCTGGAGGCATCCATAGGATCATCCTTCTGATTGTTAAAAAGACTGGTCATTTAATCCCTATCAGCTGTAAAACGTCCATGTTATAGAGCTGCAGTGTAACATTTGCCAAAGGTGACAACTTAAAAAGTAGCATACAGGTCCAGCTGCTATATGTAGCCAATGATAACAAGTGTGTATTCATTTTAGGATTTATCAGATCATCCTAAAAAGCAGCATGACTCTGAGGGAAATCTGACATCAGCACTCCTTTAATAGATGTTTTGCAGTGTTTCCTGTTATTTATTCCGAAACCTTTAGCATAGCGTGTTTGACACCTAATACGCCAAGAAGTAGAAATAGAAAAATATTTATTTTTGAACAGTGTATAGAAACTGGACAGAACCAGAAGTGCACAATATTGAGGACTTAGGTCTGGGGGAGAAGAAATGGGTTCACACCAGAGCAAAAAAAGAAAAGAAAAAAAGCTTGCACAAGTCTACTGCATAAATCAATGCAAAATAAACATGCACTAACCGCTAACGTTCAATAGCGAAATAGTCATTGTGGCTGTGTATGTCAAATTCAGTTTGGAGCACAGCAAATATGACACAGAACCAACCACAACTGACGGCAGAACACTTTAAGTACTCGAAACTCCAGCATGCAGGGACAGAAAACTGATTGGAATAAGTCGTCGTGGTTAAAATGGCAAACGGATGGACTTTGACAATGTGTTTCGTTTAAGAACAGAATTGCACTTATGGAACAATGTATACTGTTTAGGTTCGAATTGGAAGTACCATTCAACTGGCTTTTTGTGCTGAAAAAGGCAAAAAGGAGGACCATTGTGCTTGAGCATGTTAGAAAATTCTGCCAGGTCATGTCTGGTAACGCCTCTTTTTTTTTTTTACTTTCTTTATGAAAACGGGGTGTTAAGTTTTCTCTAGGTCACAATGTATATCAGTCGATGCTGATTTTGCATATGATTGTACACACATGAGCCAAAACATTATGATAACTCGCAGTTCTTGTAGTCAACATTTTGGTTATGGGTGTAAAGATCTGAGCAACTTGGGCCAAATCATTATGGCCAGACTGTTGCACTGGAGAAACTGCAAGACTTGTGGGATGCTCCCAGTCAGCAGCTCCATCTGTGCACAAGAGCAGTGTTTCTCAATCCTGGTCCTGGAATCCCCCCTCCACCCCACCCGCACATTTTAGTGCTTTTCCTGTTTAAACATAGACACTTTATCTCAGTAATGGACTTGTTCATGAGCTTAGTAATTGAATCAGGTGTGTTGGGAGCAAGGAGAACACTAAAACGTGTGTTGCGCTAGGCTCCAGAACCAGGATTGAGAAACACTGGTCTATGACTATGAAAGGAATGTGTCATAATACACAGTAACCCGCGACCTGCTGAGTATGGAATTGCGTAGCAGCCAGGGTTCCCACGTTAACCCCTGTTCCCAGTCATACGTGCCTACAACTTCCTTAACTGGACCTTGTAGCAATGGAAGAAGGTTGTGCGGTCCAATGAGTCCCTTTTCTAATATAATAGATGTGTGCAGTTCAGTTAGAGAAGTGTTGCTTGATGCCATTTTGAGATCATCATTGTCAGACACTTGATCTTAAACTTCTATTGTTTCTTTTCCTGCATTTTTCTGTAACTGCTTCCCATAGGTGTGCTGATTTTTGCTGCAGTCACTCTGTGGCACCTTGAGGAAGCACATGCCTTGTTGACCAAAAGCCCTAGGATCAACTATTCTCCCTTGTGGCCTCCACCTTTGTCCAAAACCCACCTCTACATACAGTAACAATGAGGTAAGAGAAGGGATTGCAGTGTTCTGCTAGGAAACACTGGGTCCAGACATTCATATGGGTGTCAGTTTTGACACATGCCAACCTACCTACCTAAACGTCACTGGAAACTAGTTGGTCATCGTGGTTTGGCTCATCAGTGTAATTCTAAGTGCTCTAGGTTTTAACATTAATCGTTTGGCATTAGCACATTACACAGTATTGAACCCCTGAGCATCAAAGTCCAATCGTCTTCATACCAAGCTGTCATTGTACTTCTAATTACTGTAGATTGGAATGACAAAAACAAGACAATTGCATATTAATTCAGGCTTTGGTTAACAAAAATATCTCTTTCGAAAATGATCTAAAGTGCCACATTTGAGAAGCCTTGATAAATATTCATTTTCCATTCAAAATACAATCTGTCGTGAGCATTAGAATGAAGTATGAGCACAACACATAGATCTGTATTTACAGCTAACGTCGTCGTTGGCGCACAAGTCTTTTTCACAAGTCTGGGACTTAAGGGCAGCTCAACTCCGAATCAGTGGTAAAGTGCAGTGTAGGTTTAATATGGCACAAACCTGTTATATGTAAGTAAAAAACATGATTTGGTCCAAACCTCCGGTACTAAAAGGCCAACTGGGATAAATATGAATTCCTTTGATAGCTTATGTGGTTTCCTGTTTGCTGAGCAAAACCTCCAGCAAGCGCAGTTTCGCTTTTAGGGTTTTGTACTCCTGGTATTCCTCCGTCATGGGAATCCGGTCATCCTTTTGCGCAGCCCTGGGTGTGATTAAAGAGCAGGAAAAAAAAGAAGTGTGAGTGTAACGAAGAAACGAGATTAACACTTGTATTGCCTTATTGAAATAGTTTTGTACAAAGTAGATTTTAGCAAAAGGAAATGTATTTTGTTTGCTGTGATACATTTACATTGAGTATAAAATCTGTGTTTTTTGGTGCAATTACTTTTTCTCTGTCTTTCACTGTCAGTTTTGGTGTATTGCTGCCTAGCTGTGCATTAAGCTAAGTGTACTGAAACGCCTTGTGTCTCTATTTTTTCTCCTGCTGTTCGTGTTTTAAAAAGCCAAACGTAACAAATATTCATTAAAACATGTTAACGCCACTGCAGTTTGACTCGAGTGCTACCTTCCCGTCTGTCTGAAGAACTGCTCCTCAAACTGCCTGATGGCTTTCCGTCTTCGCTTCTTCTCTGCACGCGTCTCGCGCAGACACTCCAGCAGCTCAGATCTGGAAAAAAGTAAGCTTTAATCAGAATGTCGTCTCATTAATGGCCCTCAGATCAAAATGCACCCAATGATGCTGCCCAGCATGCACTGATTCAAATAAAAATTTTTAGGGTTTCAGTCCAAAAAATCCTTGATCTCATGAAAACGTCTTGCCACATCAGAAGAGCAAACAAAGACAGTGCAGAATTTTTTTTTTTCAGTATGAAGCTGCTTTAATTGCCACCATCTTTGTTTAGGTAGATTGTTTGACTTTGTTGTCTTCATATAAGGACATAAAATGACTGGCTTCTCAAAACATATTTTAGAACGACTTCAGTGTTGAGTTGAAGGCATCTGAACTTCTTGGTTTTAGAAGACATGTTACATCTCATTCGAAAGACTTCTTCAGTTCTAGAAATTGATTGGGTGTCCCAGGTATTTAACTCTAATGCAATATTTTGCTGGACTGCCTTTAGCTTTGAGTGCAGCACTCATTCGCTGTGGCATCGTTTATATGTTCTTACTTCACTTTCCGCCCATAAGGAAAGTATGCACATAATACACGGTCTGGCCAAAAAAATGGTCACAAGCTCGTTGGACCTCCCTTTGACGGCACACAATTGCTGTGGCATCATTTCCACAAGCTTTTTATTTATTTCTGTCCAGAATTGCATTATTTTTTCCCCCAAGTTCTTGTATTGATGATGGGAGATTTGGACCACTGCACAATGTCTTCTCCACCACATCCCAAAGATTCTCAATGGGGTTCAGGTCTGGACTCTGTGGTGGCCAATCCATGTGTGAAAGTGATTTCTCATGCTCCCTGAACCACTCTTTCACAATTTGACCCTTCTGAAACAGATGAACATCTTTTCCATGACCACAGGATGTGTCTTTAAGCATGGTTATTTAACAGTGAGAAGCTACTCACTGCATCAGTAAATAAATAACTTGTTGCCAGCTGAAACATAATCACTGATTATTTTAATTATATGTAATTATCCGATGGGAGGCTCTTTTTTAACTATTTAATTTGCTAAGTTAAATTCAGGTGGTGACCTTTTTTTGTCCGGGCAGTGTATTTCAGAATGGTTTACATTTACAACATTTAGCAGACGCCCTTATCCAGAGCGACTTACAATTGATACAGTCTTACAATCCAAGCAATTGTGGGTTAAGGGCCTTGCTCAAGGACCCTGGACCTTTTGGTCCATAGTCCAGTATCTTAACCACTAGACTACCACAGTCCATGGTTATTTAGTAGGAATATTAAACAATATTTTAGCTTCCCAGTTTGACCAGTCTTATACAGTGGCTATGTGTTACTGACAATAAGACGAGATGTCGGCTCACCTGGAAGCAGCATGGAGATTGGACATGTTCAGTGCAGGCTGTCGGACTGCTTTCACCTCGTCCAGTGGGGAGACAAAGGCTGTGTCGCTGTCCCCTTCGTCCTCCTCATCCATTGACTCTGGAGTTGGTTGTCTTGGGGGAGGACTTTGCTGGACGTAGTCATCATCAGACCCTTCCTCTTCCTCCTCAATTAAAAAAAACAAAAGAATATGTTGCTGATCTTAACTGATGTACTTGGACAGAACATGTAGAGCTTAGTTGCACATAGGATGAGGTAAGTAAAAATAAAATAAAATTTATAGGATGTGGTTGGAATAATAAAACATGCCAAGATGAGAGTTTAATCCAAACCTAAAAAAACATTTTTCTTTCAGTACTCAACAATGAACGTTTATAGACTGACTAAAGTACAAGCAAAGGTGATGTAGCAATGTTTTTCTCTGTGAGTTTGTAGCACTGGATTATGCTACGTTAAGGATTAAAGTGTATTTCTTGGTGTGGTAACCAGAAATAAGAGATGTTCCTTAAGAAAATAGGCCACAGGGTGTAGGGGTGTGAGGGGGGAGGTCAAGTTTTTATAACATTGTGGGAACCAAATCCTTGTGGGAACCAAATGTTCCCAGAAGGGTAGAAAGATATTTTTTAAGACATTTTTTTTACCTTCTGAGGACATTTTTCTGGTTCTCATAAGGGAAACAGTTTATTTTTAAACTAAAGCTGCAACTTAAAAAAAAAAAAGAGAACCAAATGGTTTGCTTTAGGTTACAGTTGGGGATAACTCTTAGGTGTATAATTAATTAGTCAAGTAGGCTAAAAAGAAAATTGAATTGGTTGAGAGACTGTTAACTTTCTGGCACAGAGTGAGTGCCTGTTAGTTAACATGCAAGTTACCTCAGAATGTTACCTAGCACATGAAGCTAAAATGTGTTGTTAGCTGATTGTTTGCTAACTAAAACAGAAGCTTTAACTAATATAACATGAATTCAAACTGGTTCACCAGTATACCAGTGTCCAACACACAGCATTTATTGGTCTTTAGGAATCTTAGCTAGCGTACTAGTTTTAATAATAGAGTGTAGACCCTGACAGGTGATGAGTACAGACAAAGCTGTTTCTCACACTGTCAGTTAATATTTTGCTGAGAAGTTACCTCAGAATTTGTAGTCAGCTACGTAGCCAGGATTTGATATTGAAATGTTTCACCATATGCACTTTTCTACACTATATAGTCTTTCCTGTACAGTTTTATTCATCCTCCTTATTTACAAATTACATTTAACAGCATCAGGTGGTGGACTAGCCACTGTGCTACCTGATAGAAGCTATATTTGCTTTGGGCAGTACTCTAATAATGTTGGAACGAATATCCTCACAATGATAGCAGCACCTTTAAATATAGGACTGTCAGTGTATTTTATTTGGTCCTTTTTAGAAAATGACTTAAGATTTTTTTTTTACAGATCTAAAGGCCAAAATATAGGCTACAGTTAATTTTGGGTTTATGGGTAGGTTAGGCATTACGTGTACTTAGTTGCACAAATGATCAGTGGAAGGTCTGATAAAAAAGCAGCTAATACCAGTATAAGTTGTGTGTCGGATGCTGGAATGTTGGTCAGTTAGCAAGACCATATGAGTTCCTTGTTCCATATTGGTTCTAATTGTTTTTCGCTAATTAGTGCTAATCTGGTGATGGGATAAAGTTGGTTGAAAAGCATAATCGTCTTCAAAACACAACAGATACTGGTCTTTGCTGTTTTGTTTTTGCTTTTTTTTGTTTGTTTGTTTAGCAGGGAGGACCTCAAGAAATAACTGAGGTGTAAGTGAAATTATTTTTGAAATACAAGCACCACATAATGTCTGATGCTTAAGTGTAGGTGACATTTGTAGACCAAGAGGTCCATATGGTTCTAAGCTTTTGGGAATAAACTCTTATTTTCTGAAGAAAGCACTCATGTAATGTCTGGATTGAATTAAATAACTGACTAATTACCTAACAACTGTGTTTCAAAGCATTATAACTGTGGTTTTATCAAACATTGATGTTAGCAAACAAAGTGCATTTATGACTTTATGATGTTATGACTGGCACCAGGGTGGAAATATGGGGAAGGATGTTTGGGTGGGTTGCATGATATGTATATAACAGCATATTGTATTAAACAGCTTAATTTATTAAGAAGTATCTAGGCAGTATCTGTGACATACTACATTACTAGATGTAGAGTTTGGCTTACTATGGTGGTTATGGTGGGAGTGGCACAGAGCAGGTGCTTGACCATCTGGTATCGGTCATACAGTGGCTTCACCAGGTTCCTCTCCTGCTTGGTGCCCTAGAAAATACGGAATACACACACTCTTTGATCAAGTCTGTCTTTTACCTTTGTCCTATTAGTAAAGTGTTATGAGGAATAGTGAAGCTCTTACAGGGCGGCCATGCAGGCTTTCGAAATACAATAGGCATTTTTGCAGGGTGAGCTTCTCCAGAGCCATCTGCCTTTGAGTCATTTCCTGAAACCAGCAAAGCATTCAAATATTATAAGCTGAAAAAAACATGTATGTTGAAGAAATGTGCAGGTCATGATGGGGAAAGAAGTTAAAAATAACAGTAAATGTGAAACAAAATGGTGCTGACATATGTGCTTAAAAATCTTCAATCTTGTACATTTTTCGTTTTTGCTTAAGGTGAATATAAAACAGACAGACATTTAAGGCTACACATTAAATTATATTGCTAAACCTGTAGGAACAAAGGTTAAACCTAGCAACAGTGCAGAATCCATGCAGAACTCCATTAAATAGCGATGCTGAGGTGGGTTATAGTGGGTTCTTCAAGTAGAAATGCTTCTACAACCAAGAGCCACCTTAAGGAAATATGTTTCTGGTGCATCTACTGAACATGCATTGCTTTGTCATGAGCAGAACATAAGGGGGTTTGTAATAATCCTTGCTTCTTTCGCCGCCTCGTTGTGAACAGATGGCCTCACCTTCATGTTGTCTGGGAGGCCGAGAGCTTGGCGTTTCTCCCTCAACCTCTTGAACAGCGAGTCTACCGTCTCCTCCAGAGAGGGTTTGTGCTGCTGTTGGTGCTGCTCTGGCGCCTCATGTAGGCCATTCGAGTATCTACTAGTATCCGTTGGCCATCATTCTCCTGATCCCGAGACTTCCTCACAGACTCTTCAGCTTTAGCTCTTTGAAACAAAAATAAAGTGATTAAAAATGTAAGAGTTTTCATAATTTTGACAGTAATGTTTGGTAACGTCTGGTTTGAGTTTGGTATGGTCCCTGAGCCAGATTAGACCAGGTGGATGGCTGTTGGGGCCCCGGTAAATGTACTGTGAACTTGACAGTAAACCTGAAGTGACCAAATAACACTACAAGTCATAGTACACAAACTGTGAAATAATTCATGGTCATTCATAGTCCACCAGTTTACAGTTGTAACTAGAAACTTTCACAGTTTGACATGAAGTGGCCAAATTACCATCAAAAATTCATAGTAGAACTGTGAACTTCATGGTCAAACTGTGAAAGTTTACATTAAAACTGTCAAGCAATTCACAGTTTTACTATGAACATCCACAGTAATTTTTTTCCTGGGGGACAGATGATAGAAATACATGGCATTTTAGGACCCATAAGGACGAATGCCTTTTTAATCAAAAGTAAGCATTTATTGGAAAATGTAAATGGGTATGACAGTGTCATTTGGGTAACAGGTTCAGTTAGGTCCAGACATAGCATTATTTTGCTACGGCACAACACTAACCAATGGAAATTCACCTTAAACACACACATCTCACAAACACAGACAGACACAGGAGTCACTTCACCTTTGAGCTGCTTGCGAGACCTTGCCAGTTCACTCATGAGCCGGAATATCTCTGGATTGGATGACTTGTCGTTGTGAGAGGGCTAGATAAGAGAAAAGAGGAAATTAATTACAAATTCCGACACAAATCCTTATTTTAAGTCTGCCTAATAGAAAACATGAGTGTGGATTTTGGGAAAAACTTGTTAATGAGCTCCCGATCTTCTGAATGCAAAGCTATGGTGCAGTAACTGTAGTTACCAGCAGAGGGGACCAGTCAAAAAGACAGAGATGCTTGTCACGCTATTGTATTTATTTGTTTGTTTGTTTTATTTACTTGACCATCAAATCAGTAAAAATGTATCAGTTAACCTACACCATATTAAAATGCAGGTCATGGGCAGGGATATATTCCCCCCCCCCCCCCCCCCCCCCCCCCCACAATAAGTAAGCAGTCAATTCTCGTAGAGAAATGATCAGGTGTAAAAAAAACTTTTGACATTGTACGACCCATACCAAGAGGTATAAAAACCCACCATTGGGAGTAGTTTATCTTTTTTTGTATGAAAATACTTCAGTCATCCAGATAGGGATCGTCTACTTAAATGATAGTTTTGTGTTTTCATTTAAATGTAGTATGCAGACTTCACAGTCAGTCACGCCGCACTTGCAGCCCCATGTGTACCTTGTAGTTCATCTCGTGTTCAAAATGTTCTTCAAACTTGCGTATTTTCCTCTTGAGCGTCTGGATGTGCCTGGTGAGCAGTGGGATAGATGGACCGTCTTTAGCATCTTCATCATCCGCTTGAGGTCTGACCATCCCACGAGGCCTTAGGTAGAAAGAGAACACTGAACATTGCACAGCTATTTCTGGTTGAAAAGGAATATCTAATTTAACACATGATTTTCAGTAATGTGTTGATTCTTATTAATGCTATTTGTATAGTTTATAATTGAAAAGAATTTCCCCTGTCTTTGCAGGTTGCTTACACTACGCAAAATAGCATAAAAGCAATTAAAGCTGACAAAAGGGGTGCATTCTTGGTGAGCACCATGAACCCCAGAAGGTTAATCGCATGTTTTATGATAAAATATATTTAGCTTCTTTCACACAAACACAAACCAGAATTTAAAAAAAGATTACTTATCTATGTATTTGTTTAGACACTGCTTAAATAAATGGCTCTTGTATGTATGTATGTGTTTGTACTCATGTTTTCTTTATTTATCAATGGTATATGCTAGTGAAGTTTAAATACATTGCTAGTATACTTAGTAGATTTTAAAAGGTCTACTTTAGTATCAATTTTGTCACTTTTACTTCACTGCATTTCAAAAGGATAATGGATATTTTTACTTTGAATGAAACTTGCAGGACATTATTTTCCTTTATTTTCCACATGTGCTTCCAGGACATTTGCAACAAGTTTTTTGAAGGCTTCAGTTCAGCTGTCTACATCTACAAATCTTAAGACTGACTTGTTGTCAGAAGTCAAAAGTTTCTGTAAGTGATTCTGCTAGCTCTTCAAGTACTTGTGTGGATGATGGCCATCTGTGGCCACATTTGAGTGAAGCATTTTCCTTTCCCTAGTATCAGTGATTCAGTCGTGGTCTGTTAATAGACTCTGTGCTCTTAGCAATAACTAACTACGTTTTCTCTTTTCTCTCTGAGTTTGTGTTCCAGTACCAGTTCCAGCCCCACATTAAGATGTTCTTCTGCTTCAGCCACACTCAAGCTGTTCTTCTGTCATCATCTCCAGTCCCACCATACTCAAAAAACAGAGGGCAGTGGCTCTTTCCTTCTTCCGATTGACTGGCGATGGCATGCCACTGGGATGTATGAATGAACATTGCACAGCCGAGGATTCTAAAGTGACTCTGTGTATCGGTCTAAATAATGCCAATATGCATATTTTTACATTATTCTATTCAATATTTCTTTACATTTACAGCATTTAGCAGATTCCCTTATTCAGAGCGACTAACAATTGGTACAGTCTTACAATCCAAGCAATTGTGGATTAAGGGTCTTGCTCAAGGACCCAACAGTGGCAGCTGGCAGAGGTGGGATGTGAACCCTGGACGTTCTGGTCCATAGTCCAGTACCTTATCCGTTAGGCCACCACAGTCATTATTGGCTTGTACGTTATAGCTTATGTTCTCTATTGTGTAATACTCTTCATAAAATATTTCATTTTCTCTAAAATGTTAGTCTACCTGTTATTTTATTTTATTTATTATGTATTAAGTATGTTTTCTTTTCATATTTTAGTTTCTGTTTATTTAACCTATTACTATGAACTTCTTAATTAGATAACTTAGTTAATTCTTCCATATAACATGTAAGCCGCCCAAGGAAGATGGATCCCTTTTTGAGCCTTAGTCCTCCCAAGATTTCTTCCTTATAATCTCTAGGGAGTATTTCTTGCCACCATCTCCCTAGGCTTACTCAATTTGGGCTTGGCCTTGTAATTTAGAAGATAATCTAAAATTGTAAAGTTGCTTTGAGATGATGCTCCATTGTAAAAAAAAAAAAAAAAAAAAAAAAAAAAAAAAAAAAAAAAAAAAAAAAAAAAAAAAAAAAAAAAAAAAAAAAAAAAAAAAAAAAAAAAAAAAAAAGTGTTATAGAGATAAAGATGCCTTGACTTGACTTTCAAAAAGTAAAGGATTCATATTTGAACTGTTTCTCAGGTACTTTACCAAACATTTAGTCATGGAATTAACTTCTAACGTCTGTGGTTAATCATACTAAACATGGTAACCTGACATTTCAGTAATAATATATCAAGGGTTTACATAATCCAATGGAATATTTTTTTCATGACCTATGTTAACCTTGAGTCATGTTTTTTTTTTTATCAATACATTTACACAAGTATGAATATTCGCTATTTTATGCAGCACAGGCCTTTATGTTGTAACCGTGTGTGATCTTACAGAATGAGATGCTGTGTGCTGGGGGGTGACGGTGCACTCTCAGGGTCAGTGTTGAAGCGTTGACTGAGGCTGAGGCTTGCACAACGTGGTGAGGGCAGAGGGCTGTTCCCATCTGTGATGGAAGAGATGAGTCGACTGGGACCAGGGTTCTGCTGAAGCTCACTGCTGTAATCGCACTCAGTCTGCCTACAATCTACACACACACACACACCCAATGTCACAGTGAGAATAGAGCTATACCTTTCACACTCACTGCTTTTATCACATCTATACAGAAGGATTTCACACTGACCGATTTTATATCTCGCCTTTACATAAAAAGCTGTGATTGGGTGGCCCAATTCCCACCAACAGCATGGCCAGGTTTGAGCCTGCTGGGTTGGGCATCACACAGACCCATAATTGACCATTTCTGACAGAGCAAGAGGAACAGGGGAGCAGTTTCAAGCGCTGTAACAGTGACCCCTTTCCAAACCCTGATTAATGGAATATGTGCCCCTTCAGTTCTGAGATAGGAGATGGGCCAAACTCCATCCTTACCCCACAACACAGCCTTAAATCCCACATCCTATCTGAGTACTGACACTTACCATGTGCATCTCCTTGCTAAACTGCTAATGGCTAAATCCAGTCAGCCTGGGGTTTTTTTGGCAAAATGTACATTATTGGTCTTTCCAGACACTATATCTGTATCAAGTCAAATGGGATGTGGTAGAAAAGGAGATTTGCAGCATATATGTGCAAAGAAATCTGCAGTAATTATGTGATGTGTTCGTATCAACCTGCAACAGAATCTTGTTGCATTATTGTAATGGGTTTTTGTATTTTTCTGACGCTGATCATGAGTATATATAGTGTAGAGAGATGTAGTGTCGAGCACAGCTAAAAATCAGAAATGGACTTGCTAACGGCCCAATAAACTCCAATCAGTAAATGGAAGCTCTATTCCTTGATTGGCTTTGGAGATTCTGGAGAAAACAGAAAAGCTGATCATCATAGGAAAGGAAGTATAACAGAACACTAATTGTATTTGAAAAACAATTATCATGCTTAATCTGATATTGTTTCATCCTAGGAAGTCAAATACATTCAGTTGTAGTTGTGCGGGGCCGTAATGGCACCTCTGCCACCACTGGGGGCAGTAGGCGCGCATCCTCTTGTGCTCACCTCTTTCATTGAAGAGGCCTAAGCACACTTTTCCAGCAAGGTCTGCACTGCCACCTCTGATCAGAGAGGGCGGTAGATTGCTGTAGTGCAAGCTGGCATACCATGCAAGAATGGCTTGTGGACTAATCAGCGCCAATATCTTACACCTGTAGAGAAGTTTATAAAGAAGTGACAAGGGCACGTTTCCTGCTGCACCTTTTGTGGAAGGGTAGCTCTTGGGAATTGTGTGTATTTACTTGTGAGGTGTTATCTTTAAAAGAAAGCAAAGAATGATGATGAAACCTTAAGAGGTACTAAAGAAGGAAAGAAAGCAATGAATGCTAAAGAGAAGAATGGGGTCTGGCGAACTGAGGGAGTAAAACAAAGTCCAAATAACAGAGGTCCAAAGTAGAGGAGCAGACTGGAAAGAGAAAACGGGCAAAGTAAGTATACAGCGGATAAGAAGTAAAACTGGAAGACGTTATAAATGAAGGAATGGTGCTGAAAGCCAGATCCAAATAAGTGTTAAACTGAAGAAAGTTAAATAGTTAATTCAATCATGATTGAATTCAGTAGGTACGTTCAAGCCTGCAGTAAGTAAGTACCTCATTTAAGTACATACTGAAGAAGAGGAATGACATTTTAGTTGTATTTGAAAAAGTAATGAAAGTTTTAACATTATTTGGGTTTGTGAGACTGGAAGAGCCTTCTCGGCATGACATTGTGGTTGACATTTTAGCAATCTCATTGTTGCTAGATGCCATTTTGAGTTCCTGTTGTTCTCAGATACCATTTTGGCACTCATGCTATTGTTTTTCCCGCCTTTGTATTTTGTCAATGCATCCCATAGGCCTGCTTGCTCTGATTATCATTGTAGCCACCCTGTGGCACTTTGAGAAAGTGCTTGCGTTATCAACCTCATGCTTTAGGATCAAACCCCAGTTAGAGTGCCTAGTGAAATAAATACACAAACACACTTGCATCTCCTTCACTCTAGTATTGATGTGCATGAAGATCAACACCGAATCATATATAAGGAAGGTCCTTCCTCTTTGGGGCCTCCAGTGTGGCCTTCCTCTTTGGGGCCTTAATTTTGCATCCAGTGCTCTAACCAGAAACTAGTTTCACCATCCAGTACTACCTTGTACCTGATTCCAGTGGCTTGGTGCTCTGTACCTGGGTCTAAAACCCACCACCATGTGGCAGTAGTGAATTTGGCTGGCTATTAACTCGAACAAAAGTCCAAATCATTTGGAATTCCTGTGTGCTAGAAAGACAATGAGAGTCTCCTTTTCCATTAGATCTGTAACCAGCAATGGAAATCAGTGATACTGACTGACGAAACTTGAAGAAAATACACAGTGCTTGCCAACTGCTAGGATGTGCGTGCATACCCAACATCAGAGGATTACTAATGCTCTGGAATGGTAGCAAGTCCCCCACACTATGAAGTCTAGTGGCTAGGCTTTCCAGAAAAGCGGAGGCTGTTTTAGCTGCAAAAGTGGAAATGAGTCAGTATTATCGTCCACAATTTTGGAATGAGATATTCAGTCACGGAGGGATGTGACATTTAAGCACCCGGATACTTCCAGTGTAGAATTATTACACTGTATCATGACAGTCTTTCATATCGCATATCATCACGTTGCCCTGCCCTAATATCTGTGCATTTGCTGCCTAAGCAAGTGAGTCATCAGCCCAAGCTGACCACTGTCAAAAAGCATAAGGAAAAGCTCTGGGCAACCCCTGACCTTGTTTTATGGTCTATAAATAGTGTAGAGAAGAGACAAAATAAACCCTGAAAGAGAGGGAGAATAGGACGCCGAAGGCAAGGATGAGAAAAATCTGTGCAAGCAGAATGCAGATATCTATGTGCGAGCTCAACGGTGTGTATGTGCTCGTGATGGAGAAAGCCATGCTGTGAGGAGGCGCGGTCAGTCCGCATATCCCTCCAACTCACGTTATTAATAGACACCTGCGTGAAACTGGAGCGCACGGGGGGGAAACAAATGCTAAATCCTATTCCACTGATTTTGATATTAACTGATTTTGCTCTAATATGACACTATTTGCTCTCCACAATGCCTTTTATATAGGTACATAACCATATACCTTAAACTTTAATGGCTTCAGCATTGAGATGGTTTGTTAGATGAGCATGGTGAAGATGCATTACATCCCTCAGACCAGCACCATTCAGTGCCTCCAAAAAGCCAGCTATATATGGAACGTCACATTATACCTCAGTTGTAATGGTACCAATGCAGAAACAATGCTGAAATGGCTTGTTTAGGTTTTGTACTTCGTGGGCTATTCTCATCCCTTAGTCTTGCACCATTCAGTGCCTTCAGAAAGCATGCTATATATGTATATCTCACCTTAGAATTTCACTGCCTGGGCTGAAATGGTTTATTCGAATCAGCATGGTGATGGGGTTACCTTGTGGGCTGTTCTCTTCCCTCAGACTGGTCCGTGAAGGTGGTTGTATATCATCTTTACTTCCCAAGCATGGTGGGCTTTCATCCGGTGAAGACCCCGGCGGTGAGCTAGCATCCTCCTCCAGAGTCTGGAGCTTCAACAGCGAGCCTTGTAGGCAAAAGCAGAACATGCCACGGAGACCAGGTAGAGGCAGGAAGGCAGAAAAGGAGGGCACTTTTGTCTCGTGGCAATCCGGCAAGCATCCGACGGAAAGCTGGATGCCACTGCAGCCTGTCTTCCACACACACCCCTCATGCATGCGTGTTCAAAAGAGAGGGGGTGTGCCGATCGCCTCTTGGCCGCTGCGGCAGCCCCTTCCGTCACACAGATTATTCATCCAGTGGTGAGAATGAGGGATATAGGGTGAGAGGAGGGGGGTCTGCTGGCGTCAGCAAGCCCCAGTGCAAGCTGGCTGAGACCGGCTGCAGCAAAAGGAGGATGGGTCGGAGCAGAAGGGTGGGTGTGAGGGATGCATGCGTGGGGTAAAAAGGTGAGGGAGGGGGTTCTTTTGATTCTCAGGTTTTTCCCCTCGTCTCGGGCATGAGCTGGAATGTAGGGAGGATTTCGCATGGTGTGATATCATTCTGGGAACACGGCGTGGCTCCTCCCCTTATTCATTCATAAAAACGAAGGTGAAATGCAGCTTTTAGCATCCAGCAAGAGGCTGGAGTGGGGAGGAGCCGCATCCTTGCGTCTGGACTAACAAACAAAGGAACTGACGTCATAAGATGTGGTGGGTGTTTCATTATTTATAGTGTCAGCTAGTTTTGAAGATGAAAAGGTTATGAAAATCATACGTCTGTGTGGTGCAATTTTGTGCCAACATAACAGCACTCGATCTCCTGTAATGCTTGAAATAAAATAACACAGAGAAAGGAATATGAGGCACATCTCAAGAATCTCTACAAATCCTACAAGTACCTAGGTCCCCATAGGTTGCGAATAGGGTTATTGGTCAGGAGTCCACAATGTCTTGTCTCCTAAGGTTACCAAGTCCTTTGGAGGATAGCCCCAGAACATCACAGATCCTCCACCATGCTTAACAGTGATTTTCTGCATAAGAAACTTGTTTTACACTAAACCCTACTGGAATGCTAAAAAGTTTCAGTTTTTGATGTTTTGTATAGTCAAAAACCCAGGAGCATACAGAAAAATGGGCTTACTTTTGTGGTTACATAAAGGATCAGATCGAATCAATATGTTTAATTATGGCTTAACAAAACACACCAAATGGATTCAGTCCCAGAGCTCTGAGAAACACACACACACACACACACACACACACAGTGGGGCAAAAAAGTATTTACTCAGCCACTGATTGTGCAAGTTCTCCTACTTCGAAAGATGAGAGAGGTCTGCAATTTTCATCATAGGTACACTTCAACTATGAGAGATAAAATGAGAAAAAATTCCAGGAAATCCCATTGTGGGATTTGTAAAGAATTTCATAGTAAATTATGGTGGAAAATAATTATTTGGTCAATAACAAAAGTTCAACTCAATACTTTGTAACATAACCTCTGTTGACAATGACAGAGGTCAAACGTTTCCTGCAAGTCTTGACCAGGTTTGCACACACTGTAGCTGGTATTTCGGCCCATTCCTCCATGCAGATCTCCTCTAGAGCGAGTGATTCTCCTCTAGAGCAAGGGACTGTCCGCTGGGCAACACGGGACTTCAACTCCCTCCACACAAATTTTCTATGGGGTTGAGGTCTGGAGACTGGCTAGGCCACTCCAGGACCTTGAAATGCTTTTTACGGATCCACTCCTTTGTTGCCCAAGCGGTGTGTTTGGGATCATTGTCATGTTGGAAGACCCAGCCACGTTCCATCTTCAATGCTCTCACTGATGGAAGGAGGTTTTGGCTTAAAATCTCACGATACATGGCCTCGTTCATTCTTCCCTTAACACGGATCAGTCATCCTGTCCCCTCTGCAGAAAAACAACCCCAAAGTATGATGTTTCCACTCCCATGCTTCACAGTAGGTATGGTGTTCTTGGGATACAACTCAGCATTCAAACACGAAGAGTTGAGTTTTTACCAAAAAGTTCTATTTTGGTTTCATCTGACAACATGATATTCTCCCAATCCTTTTCTATATCATCCATATGCTCTCTGGCAAACTTCAGACGGACCTGCAGGGGGACACGTCTGGCACTGCAGGATCTGAGTCCCTTTCGGCGTAGTGTTACTTATGGTAGCCTTTGTTTCTTTGGTCCCAGCTCTCTGCAGGTCATTTATCAGGTCCCTCCATGTAGTTCTGGGATTTTTGCACACCGTTCTCATGATCATTTTGACCCCACGAGATGAGATCTTGCGGTTACAGGTCTGTGAGAGCCAAAAATCTTGCTTGTTTGTGGGTGACCAAATGCTTATTTTCCACCATGATTTACAAGTTCATTTACTTCATAGTTGGTGTACCTATGATGAAAATTACAGACCTCTTTCATCTTTCTAAGTAGGAGAACTTTCACAGTCAATAGCTGACTAAATACTTTTTATTTTTATTTTTTTTTTTATTTTTTTTTTTACCCCACTGTGTATTTGTGTATATGTGTCTATACATGTGTGTGTGTGTGTGTGTGTGTGTGTGTGTGTGTGTGTGTGTGTGTGTGTGTGTGTGTGTGTGTGTGTGTAAATCCAAAAGGTGATCAGTTTTATGATTGTTGCATTGTCTTTTACTTATAATTCACCAAAACCCTCTTAGTTTAACAGCGTATTTAATATCAATTTCCTGATTTTGGAAGTTTAACATGCTTTTTAGTCGTTTCCGTTGTGTATTCTGTAATGTTCTGAGAGAGGGAATTTTGGCATTTGTGTAATTTCATATTAATTACTATTTATTTAATAGGAAGTGCTCAGAGTTCCCAAACACACTCTCTCTCAAAATATTGATATTAGGTTATGGTAATGGAAACATTCTTTGGCTTCTTTTGTTTATCATAAATACTAGTACAAAATGTGTGTATTTGTTAAACAGTTTTAGTCAAAGTACTTTTAGTAAAAAAGTTTAGAAGAATTTCATATTCTCAGTGTAAGATTCAGCTGACTAACCACAAATACTTTATTTTCTAAGCTTTATTTTAGCATTATTTTCCCCCTTTTTTGTGTTAACACACCTTTTCAGATAATTCTGGGGCTGGATATATTCATGTATTAACAAGGATGAGTCATCCTGCCCTCTCCCCCTAGCTCTCTCTCGCGCTCTCTCTCTCTCTCGTTCGTGAGTTGAAGAAATTGTGTGGTTGTACACGAGTGATGCCCCGTGCACCACTCAACCATCACGATACAGCACGGCACGGCATGTCTTTTAGCACGTACATGCCCATAGACCTTCTGCATATCTGTAGAATAATATACTGAAAGAAACAACTGGATTACTAATCATTTTAAAGCATTGAATATTTCATTTTGTATATTAGCTGTTTCAGTTTTTACTGATAAACATGGTTCCTTCCAAGAGGGTTGCATAAATTCAAATCATAATCATAAATCCTCTTATGACACCACACTTTGTTACAGCCAGTCCACAGAACAATAAAGGAAATTTTTTTAGTACATGTTCAGTAAAATTAACCGATATCTTTCATATTTCACGTTTAGTCTTTTAATATCAGGTTACAGCAATGATGTCATTGGTAACCTGAGCTTGAAGGTTTGTCATTTATCACACCCTAGCATAGAGACACAATGGCTAGCCATGCAGTCTGCAGTCAGGGAAGGACACAAGACGGATGCACAGTGAGGACCAGTGAAGGACTGGTCTTAAAAACAATTGTTAGTCTTGTTTCATAGGTTTTAACAGTGAAATCAATATTTATGTGAATGCCTGTCTCTGAAATGTAGAGAGGGATCAATAAATGACAATGAATGTACAGCTAAAGGCCAGTTAACACCAAATATCTTTGTGAAGCGTTTCTAGGCACCTATATTAAGCACACCTTCCAGAACAGTTTGCCGTTTTACATATTTCATCCCAGTTACATTTGTGAATTTACTTCTTCGTACACTGTAGTAAGATGTATTCTCATTCTATTCTATGTTCTATAAATGTGCAACCTGTAGTTACAGTGAATGTTTGTGTAATATAATGATACGTATTACACCAATCAATGGCAACAAAATTAAACAAATACACAGTTTGCTCACTGTCCAGCCGACGTTCTTGTGCATATGAGTATTTGTTTAAATAATGTTCTTGCTATTATGGAATGAATGTAACCTGTACGAACATCAGTTGTAGTGGTTTTCATTATTTCAGAATATTATTTCTGTGGAGGATTCCACTGCCAGTAGTGCATGGTAATGCTATAAAGTCACAATGGTATGAGGTACTTTCAAATGAGTTCCTGTGATAAAGTTGTGGTGAACGACACACACATTTCAGAGACTATCCCTCTGAGTACAGCTCAAAACATGATTAAGAATTGGTAAGTGTATAGTCCTCCAACCGATCCTGTATTGGGTGGTCTCTCAAAAAAGGAGAATATTGATTATGGAAACCAAGAGGCCGATGTCAACTTTGAAGGAGAAGTATTTAAGGGTGCGCCTGGTCAGTCTGTAAGACTAGGGTGTAAGACAAAAGAAAGACTTTGAAATGGGTGAGCTGACAATTTCTACACACACACACTAAAAGACAGGCAGGGCTCTATGACATTTTACTCAAAATTGTGGTTTAAATGACAGCTGCATTTTGTCTAGTATCAGGTGACCTTTTTATTGTTTACAGCCGTAAAGCAAAGTTGTGTTCAAACAAATTGGAAGCTTATTTGCATGTTTGTAATATGTGCCCACATATAAAGGCTAAGCTGGACTATTTATACCCCGAGGAAGGACAGCAATAAAAACATCACACTGTGAGCTTTCTGCCTCGGCACTGTTACCATGACCACCCAGGTGGCCATTGATTTCTCTACAGTAATGCTATCTCAGACAGGCTCAAGAAGGCAGCCAAAAATAGGGCTACTGCAACCACCCATGGAAAAAAGTGCTACATTTCCTTTCAGCTGCATCAAAAGCTCCCGTTAAAGGCACTAGCAGGTTTCTAATGCTATATCACTCATTTTAATTTAACAATCAGTGTTTAGTTTTGCATCTAGTTGGATATGTGGCATGAGATGCAAATCATTCACAAAAAGACGTGTTCAAATTCTGGTAAAGCTAAACGGCGCCATCTAGTGCTGCTCTACCTGTACATTCAGTATTTGTATATGCAGCGTTCTGGTGAACGAGTTTAGAAATTATTATATGCTTGTTTTCTTTATTCGTATGCATTTTAAACCACGTCTGATGAATTTTGATGGTAATTTGGCCACTTTATGGTTCTACTGTAAAATTTCAAAGTACATTTTTTGCCGGGGTTGTGTCCATTTCATTGTTACAAAGTGCCTTTCAAACTGTGGGACATTTACTTCAAAACAAAGGGATCTAGCTCACTCCCAGGTCTAAAATGCTGGGACTTGATTAAAATAAGGCTGAGCACAGTTTTTTACATTCAATAAACCTTTCAACAGCACAAGGTACAACACATGGTGATCAAGATGCCCAGGTGTGATCGAGATGGTGACAGTCATGAGCCCAATTCAACAGAGCCATTATGTCCGGAAGTGTATTGAACCACTGGAGTACAGCATTCCAGTGGTCAGGTGCACCACGGTAGGCATTCATACACTCGTTTTTGAGATTATAATGAAATCCTTGTCAGTGCTCTGCGGATTACTGGTAGAGTAGGTCCTGTAAATAATAGTGATTAAAGCTATAATGAATGGGAAACATGTTTGTAGTCTAAACATGGTTGGCACGCACA